>JAQQAE010002267.1:0-22763 GCA_029823295.1 Pseudamia nigra
ATCAGTTTAATATTGAGAGTTACGATGGATTAAATGTGCTGCCAAACAGCGCTGAGTGGAGCGGGTGACCGGTCCAACATGGCGGCCGCATTTCTTACGGCACAGCAACCAATGCGGCGTCTACTCTTTATTATGTCTATGGCCACAATAACGTATCATTTGGCTTTCAATTTGAAATGCCTGACAGGAAGTGTTGCTTTGATTCCTTCTGAACAGCAAAATTAACAAAAATGAAAAAAAAAAAAATCAACCAAAAAAATTGAGCAATAATTGAAGTCCCAATGCCTAATAAAGTCATCAGGTGCTACAAATAGCGTATCATTTGGCTTTTAATTTGAAATATGTGACAGGAAGTGTTGCTTTGACTGCTTGTGGGTAGGTTGACACTTGCTCTATGTTCTGATGATACTAATCCGCTCCAGTATCTATAGCCTGTCACTGTGTCTGCTGCTTAAAGCTACTGCTGAGTATTTACACGGGCCCGCAGAGTTCCAGCAACCATAACACTCACTCATCAGACCCCGCGGAACCGTGGAATAAACACCCACTCATACCTAGTGTACATTTGAGCCCATGCCGTTATTCTGTTCGTGTTTTATCCGGGTAAACTTCATAACACTCATGCTGCAGTGGAGTTTGCGCACGAGCGCAGAAGAGCACGGGCGCGCGCCAGCAAATCCAGGCTGGAAAAAAAAGAGGCAAACCTGGATATTGATATCCGATCCGATGGTCGTCAAGGGAATATCAACAGACGCTTCATGACATCAGGTGCAACAGCAGATAGCGGGCATCTCCGAGGGCCACGCTAACACAGCCCACGAAAACCAAGGCAAAAAAAAAACAACACAGAAATAGGCGTCAGGTTAGGTATAGTATGCAGCGTGATAAAATAGATACCGCAAATTAGTCTAAGCTGTTTACATCTCTAGGGGACAGACAGCTGCCATAAAAATGACATTATAATGGGTACTTACGTATTAGAGGCTATCATGAGCAAATAGACGACTGAAGTGGAGAGGAAAGTCATTCAAACACATCCCCACTGTGGAATTTAATTCACATTCTGGACCACAGGAATGCCGTGTCTAACTCCGAGTCCACAACAGGAAATGGAGGAAGTGCGGCTCTGATTGGCTGGAGTCCGGCAGGAGTATGAGATCCCCGGTTCTCATTGGTCCAATGCAGGTGTTGCTGATATTTTCCGACCGACTCCGCTGATCGACGGGCATATTTCAATAATTTATTCAGCGCCGGATGAATTATTGAAGCGAGAGGCTGGTTTTACATGTTTGGGTACAATTTGAAATATTTAATCACAACTTGTACACCACAAAACTAAGAAGGGACTTATTTTTCTCACCAGAGAATATTCTAACGTGTTGGTTCCCAAACTTTTTTTTTCTCAGCTCAAAACCCCAAAAAGGAGCGTCTCCTTTGGACTCAGTCTTAGAAAAGTATTTTTAAACTGGCATGATATCTAATAATTTAATATTTATCTAATTATAAACCTCCTTTTGTTGTAAATGAATTCACATGTAATTTTATTTATTTTACTTATTATATTAGCAATTTATAATTCAACATTTGTTACTAGATATTTTATTTTGAATACAAAAAATAATCAAATATATGAGATTGAAGCCTGGCCTTATTTTGGTTTGCTAACGAATTAACAAAATAGTCCACAAAATGATCAAGGAAATTAACCAAAAAAACATCAACCTAAACAAAGAACTAACAATATCATCCACAAAACGAACAAAAAGTAACCATACATGTGCATAATGAAACAAATTAAAGATCAAAGTGGACCATGAATAAGCAAAATAATCAAAAGAAAAATAAATGAAGAAAAATAATCAAAATACTTATGGCTCCTAAAAATATCAACAAAAATGTACATAATCACAAATAAATTAACAAAAATAAATATAAAACAGAGAAATAACAAAATGCTCCAAAAAAAGTAGCAAAAATGAACAATAATGCACAAAATCAACATGGAACAAAATGAAGAAAAAATAAAATAATTCAGAAAATTGTAACAAAAAAATCAAAAAGTAACTAAAATAACCGAGAAATGTGTGCAAATTAACAAAACAGCACTCAAAATGAACTCAAAATGAACAAAATAATCAAGACAATTAAAAAAATAACAACAAATAAGGTAATCATCAAGAAAATAAATAAAATCTAACATGAAACCAAAAATAAACAAAAAATTAGTGCAAAAATGAGATAAAATAACAAAATTGTTGCAACAATCACCAAAAATTATTAAATACAAAAACAAAATAACCAAGAAAGTTACAATAATAATAATAGTAATAATAAAGATAAATGGGTAAAGTAATCATCAAGTTGGTGACTCAGTATAAAATATGTTTACCTAGAGAAGAGAATGTGCTTTTTATATACCTGCACATACAGTATATGTCTAATATGTTTGCATGTTTATATGTATGTATGTATGTATGTATTTGGCAACTGTCTGTGGTTATAATCTTTCTTTATACCTTGTTTTGATGATGATGTGTATGTATACAGTATGTTTGGGTAGATGCATGTACAGGTAGGAGTGTATGTATGTGTGAGGTGCAGGTAACTCATCCACAAGACAAATAGTCAGTAGGATACAGATAAGTACTGTATGTAGCCAATGACTTTGCTGTAAGATGAAAGCTGTTAACTGTTAATTTATGGTTTACGGAGGAGTGAGATTCAATAAATTTGTATATATTCTTTTTGGACATGTTTTCTAGAGTGATAAATTATTATTTCCTATTAGTCATTAATGTTTTTACATTTATTGCCAATGCAAGGTGCTTTTTAGCATTGATTCTTTACACTTCAGGTGTAATGTTTTTGTTTTCATTTTTATATATCTTTTTTTTTTCATTTACATGTTGAAAACAAACGTCAAATGAAGTGAAATGAAACCTTGAAACCCTGTATAGGTGCCTTTAATTCCTTACATTTACCTCCATGAGTAGTCATCACCCACCCTTTTAGTTTTTCTTCTAAATGGTGACGAACAACCTTTGTCAATCCAAAACAGTGGAAATCAAAGTAAAATAAATAAATCAAAAAAGAAAAATAAAATGTTAACAAAATCACAGAATTTAAAAATGAACTAAGCAGCAAAATGTGCAAAAGTGAACAAAAACAATCAAGCAAATTTACACAAATAGAAAATAAGCAATATTAACCAGCAAATATTAATATTAATATTAACATTACTATCAATATTAATTAGAAATATTAACCAGCAAAATGATCAAATCTAGTAAATGAAAAAAATTAAACAAATTAATCACAAAACTTAAAAGTGAACAAACTAAGCACCAAAATGGACAAAACTGAACAAAAATAATCAGAATAAATGAACAAAAATGAACAAATTAAGGAACACAGTGAGGAAAAAATGATCAAAATAATTGTGCAAATAAGCAGAAATAAACAAAACAAACTAAAAATTAATAAAATAAGCCTCAAATCATTGGATGGTCCCTCATAGGAAATACTGCACATCTGGTGTTGAAAGTTAAAACCAAATGGTACAGTATGTGGAAATAATATTACAAGTAGATCTGTCACTGAAGACATACTGCACAGACTGTTGAAGACAGGTGAAGAAACAGACCAGAGGCAGTTCATCACAAATTAAAAGCTAATCTTCTGAAAGTGAGTTTTCCAAGCTTTTTCATCTCACACTGAGACATAAAAGTGAAGAACAGAAAGAGGTTGGTTTACATATCGGACTTAAATTAATGACATCTGATTCAATGCAGATTTGCTGAAAATATGGGGAGTCAAATGTAATTCATTGTGTTGTGAATAAAATCATACATGTATTGTTTATTTTTGCAGGTAGACTATAAAGCAGATGAATGGCTCATGAAGAACATGGATCCCCTTAATGACAATGTGGCAACTTAGTTGCACCAGTCAGTAGGCAATTTTGTGGCTGAACTTGGAAAGATGGTAGGTGTCATTCTCAGTGATTTGTCCTTCATGTGTATAAATACACAATGTTGATCCGTGAATACAGTCTAACCAGCCTACATCTATGAATGTGAAGCCTCAGGAATTATTTCTGCCACATAGAATAAATAAAAACAAAACTAGAAAAGCATATTCATAATCTCATCTAGTGCGGAGTGCAGCACAGGCCAGAAGAGCAAAACCACTTGTCAGCAATTGAAGCATCAAAACAAGGACCTGCATGCCAAGCTGAATGAGCTGGAGGGTTCAGTTAAGAGCAGGTTCAAAGCTTCCATCATTGCTGTTGGGGCCAAGATAGTAAAACTGGAAGAATGAATGGAGCAAGAGGCCAAGTAACATATTCATACCTGCCTTCTTCAGTGACTTAACAGTATCTGTGGAGCATTTTTCTCAAACTTGCACATGTTCTCCTATAGTGGGAAGGGAAGCAGCAGCCAACAAGATTGTGAGAAGGACAGAGAAGAAACTGAAAGAGGTCTGCAAGCAGGTGGAGGACAAGTGACACCATGCCGACCAGTTTAAAGAGCAAGTACGTCTGTCTTTGTCTGTAGTTATACATTACTGCTGTTCTAAGCTTTAAAAAAACTATTAAAGAATCAGACTATTGCTGTAATACAATTTTGTTGAACAAACGTTTCAGTGTCTTTCTCCTTCAATCTCTTCGCTCTGCATCAACACAACACTGCATTCAGGTCTTCCGCTGAGCAAAGCAGTGCAGTAGATCTTCTTCAGACAGTTGTCTCAGAACCTCTGTCATTCTATTCTTAACTACTGACCCAGACTCTAAATGTGTTTCTTTAACACAGACTTGATCTTAGGAAAAAGTCACACGGTGCTAGACGAGGTGGATGGTGGAGGATGATCAAGCACTGCGATTTCCTTTGTGCCAGAAATTGCTTTACAGAGAGTGCGGTTGTTGATCATTTTGAACAGTTTGTTGAATGTTAAATGAGGTTTTAGATGTGCATGGGTGTCCCCAATGTTCATTATTTTGGAGATCCTCTCTGCCTTCACTCAATCTTTTGTTCTGTTCACACACACGTGTACGTGACATGCAGTGTTCCTCATACACCTCAGTTAATGGACAAAAAGATTCACCAAAAATGTCAAATTAATGTGTTACTCAACTTTTAAGCCCTTCTTGTGAGGTTAAGGATAAGGCTTAGGTTAGAAGAGTGAAATGTTTAGAAACTGCCAGGTGTGTTTTATGGTCTCAATAAGTGACTTAATCAGCAAAAAATCCAGACGAAACTTCATCTTCTGCTGTCCACCTGCTGTTAAATGAAGCTACACTGATGCACAACACAACCATTTGTAAAGAAACGCATTAGATTTTATTATTATTTAGAATTGAAGTTACACCAAGTGAAATGTCTCAGAGTATGTAGTACAAAAGGTAGCTGAGCACCAATAAATACAGAAACAAAGCACAAATAGGTAATCAAAGCCCTTGGGACAAATAAGTTAAATACACCTTTAAATATTCTGTATTTTACGGTAACTACGTACATCGTGTGACATTAACCATGAAGTTGATGTTTATGAAGTTACTTATAGCTATGTGCACTACTTTGTTTATTAACATTTAGTTTATGCATGCTTGCAAAGGCATTGTTCTGAGGCACAACTGAACATGTTCAACTAAATTCTGTTCCTCTAGCATACATTTAAGTACATCTTATTTTTCTTAGCATCAACTGTACCTACTCATTAAATTCAGCTACACAGGACTTTTGTTCATCAGTTTGGGGCACTAGAAACTATTAAACAAGCTAAAATAGTCTAAAACAATCATTAATGGTAATAAATACAATCATTTAAACTTTGCTTAAACACAGTCATATTGTTAGCAGCGCTGACTGTTTCAGTGATGCAGGTTGTGTAAAAAAATAAAATAAAATTCAAGTTCACAGGTCAGGAGATTGAATAAGTCCCCTGTTAACCCAGAGAGTACTGCTTCTTCAGACTGTCTGAGCGCCGCACTCTCTCCTCTGGGGTCTTCTTGTACCAGCTCCTGAAAAAGAAGAGGTGTCACACTGACAGGCACAAAAACACCAGTCGAAGCTGATATTTGGATCACTCTTTCAGCTGTTTCCCAAACTAAGAGGTGACTTATACTGGAATAATTAAGCAATTTATTATTATTATTTTTCGTATCTATGAAATACTGTATAAGCAGAGGTGGGTAGTACTCAGTACTCAGTTACATGTACTTGAGTAATGTTTTCCAAAAATGTACTTCTGAAAATAGTTGTTTTACAGAATACTTTTTTACACTTACTCAGTTACATTTATGGTGGAAAAAATATACTTCTACTCAGTTACAATTGGCTCCTCCCCAATCAGAAGGATTAAAATGAAGCAAAAACATGAAGAAAGAATACATGACCTCTAAGGAAACACAAAATTAACAAAATAATCAAGTAAATTAACAAAAAATTAATTACTAAAATAATACAAATTAAAAAAATCAGCAAAACAGTCAACAAAATATATTAAAAATGAACACTATACACAACAAAATGAGTAAAAGTAAAGGAAAATAATCAGGTAAATCAATAAAAAGGCACAATATACCCAATGAAATTAAAAAAACAAAACAAATGGACAGCAAAATGAAATTAATTAGCAAAACAATAAATTACATAGACAAATACCGGTATCAAAATATCCAATGAAACAGAAATCAACAAAATGTAGAGCAAAATGTGCAAAATGAGGGGAAAAAAATGAGACAAAATATCATAAATAATGACATAAATAAATAGAACTGTTCAATACAACAAAAAATGAAATAAAAAAACAACAAATACAGATTAAAATGAGAAAAAATAAAACGGCAACAATCATTGACAAATTCGATCAAAATAACGAATAAAACTGAACAAAAACGAATGTCATAAATTCCACATCATGAAGTCAGTCACTATTTTAGTAGTTTTTCCATGCCAAACTTTTTTACTGTTATGCATGTATTTATTTTACCTCTACTTGAGTAATTAAGTAGTGGTATGGATGGAAATTGTGTCCTTAGTCACAGAAAGCACGTGATACAACAAGATTAAAAAAAAAACAACATGTAAGTATCATGAAATAAGTGCAATTGTAAACGTACCCCTGGCGGTTTAGTTGGCCTGAGACAGGTGAATTTTGCCCTTGGCTTGACTTCAACACCCTGGGAATGTAAATAGGACATGGACAGTTTAGTTTTCTGTCACTGCAAGGCTATTATGACATGTCTAAAGCTGTATTTAGCACCTGTTAGTTGTGGGACTCTTTGGCTTCTGCTGCATCTTCCTGGTCTGAGCTGGAGATTCACCAGCCCTGCAGAATGACATGAAAAAGACAGAAAGTAAAAACTGCTGTGAATCTTTGAAAATTACCAAATCTAAAAGCAAACTTTGTGCATACATTTTACCTCTTTTTTCGGTCAAGAGACCTCTGTGTGGCAGCAGAAAGGACCACTCTCTCCTTGGGACACTTTGCTTTCTCCTTATGTTTTGACCAAGGACACAGATTATGTTAGAAGCACTGTTCTTGATAGAAATAGAAAACATGCTATGATGCACCCTTTGGATTATTTTGTATCTTTTGGCCATCTGGGCCCATATTCCTAAAGAATATCCAATCAGAATGCTCCTATCTTGCGCTAAAAATGTCTAACTTCAGCGTGATTTAAGAGAGGTTTAAGAGCAACTCTAAACAAGGCTTGATTTAAAACTTTTATCTCAGTGAGGAGGCAAAGTTGACCCTGTTAGGGCATTGTTTGGAAAGCTGTGATTGGTTGAACACACCTGTTCAAAAAAAAAAGAAGCTTTCAAAAGTAGGAAATTGGGAGAGAATGAACAGAGAATTAATAATGAGAGACATTAAAGACAACACATAACACTATTTGATAATTATACATACATATAATTCTAAGAATCTTCTTAGAATTATGGGTGTTGTCTTCACAATGAGCTACTCATTGCACTACAAATGTTTAGGAATACGGGCACAGGGCTTTAGACAAATCTCTTTAGGCAATGTTATATAGATGACCTAAATAACAGTATAGAAAATCCTGGCTGGTTCAAAAACTGCTTCAGTGCTCACTGATTTATTTTTAGCAATGTCTTAAGTGAAGAAACGTAAAATGTCTTAGCTTCACTTTTTGCCATTGTGGGGAAAAATATGTAACTAAGTTGTCCTTTGATGAACAAGTACAAATGTGTGATTCAAACTACCATGTCACGTAGCTTCCTCTCTAGTCGCAGCTCCCTGTCCTGTTGTAGCAATGCTAAACGATCCCTCAGAGGCATTTGAAAGAAGATGTCATGGATGTCATAAAGAGCCGCACGCAGCTGAAAGACAGAAGACAAACTGTACAGTATAAGTATAATGAAAGATGGACGTCTGCTGTTGGAAAAGAGCAAACGCACATTCTTACCTGAGCTCTGACTCTTTCCTGCAGGGAAAGATCTTGTGCCGAGACTCCTCTCTTTTGTGGGGCTTCAGTTTGGAATGAATGGATGAACTGTTGTGTGTCCTGATGGCACATATGACTCATACATTAATTCATGTTCATTTTATATATCAGCCTTTGAATCTTGTACATTGATTTTTTGGCTGGTTAGTATGTGCACAATAGTAATGGTATAATACAGTCTGTGGTGTAATCTTACCACAATAGTCTGCCGCAGATGTTTGACCTTCTCTGTTTTAAGGAGTCTGCGTATCAGGAAACCACGAGTTATGGCACCAATTCGACAGAATGCACTCTGCTGTTCAGATGTCGGAACCTGGAGAGAAAAACATGTAAGAAGTTTGTAACTTCAAGAAGGTCAGTCTATTATGCAGACACATTCTCTTGTTTACTAGAGCAAACACACCAGACTTAGCCTTGCCCGAGGTTTGCCAGCTGCCCATGTGGACCCCCACAGATTGACAAGAGGCTGGACAGAGGGAGAGGACACACTGGAATGCACAGGACTAGGAAATCCTGAAGGAAATATAGACACTTTTATATAACATGTACACTTAGACATAAGCAGAGTTTCAGATTATTCTATTTACTATATTACAGTCTCTGAAACAGTAAAAATTTTGCTTTGTAAAGCAGTACCTATACTGTGTCCTGGTGAGCGTTCAGATGGTGTATGAGCAGGGCTTAATGCTGGGCAGGACGGGCTAATAACAGGGCAGCTGTCACTCACAGATCTACGTTTCCATCCACATGCATCCCCACTCAGAGGCCGTACACAACCCTGCTCCTTTAATCTCCACTCTGTCTCCTCAAGCTCCTTATAACACAGATATATAAATGCATTAACATGCAAAACATAAAACACACACACACACATACATATATGGGCAATTCCACGAAAAGTTGGACATGGCAAGGCAAAAATATATTTCAATTTTAGTTTCCTGAAAAGTTGCAACTTATTCATAAAGGTCCCCAACTTTAGATATCAAGTTGAATTTGTGATTAAATATCCCTTTTCCACATGGATTTTGATTGTCAGTTATCAAAGTGCAATTTCACATTAAAATATGCCCAAAAAACAATAAAATTGGATTGCCAATAACAAGTAACTAACAGGGCTTTGCATTTGAAACAGTGCAATTTAACATGACCAGAGTGTGAAAATTAAGTGCAAAAGAGATTTTGTGCCACAGCTGAATTTGAATTGAAGGAGGTGGATGAAATATTGATTGGACCTTATGTTAACCTTTTAAATTCTCTTAGCTGTTTTCAGAGGTAAGTCAACTACGCAACAATTCTGTCTCAAACTTTGATTGGCAGGCTGAGGGAGGGTATGAAAAACAAACGTCCGCCACAATGTAATGTCCATCACAAAACAAGGGTCCCGTAATGTTCTCACACCCATAGAACAAGGAGTGTGTTCAACTTAATGATCTGTTGTCTAGAACGATGAGCAGTTCCAGTCATTACACATACTGTAGGGTTAGGCTGCAGCAGCAAGGCCTTTCTAGGCATTCTACCCATAATGCCATTGTACTTCCTGGAGTCTGAAGTCTATCCCTGTGTTTCAATGGTCCCTTTGTTGCCCTTGTTGACTTCCCCTCTGCAATTCCCCTCGGGGGAATCCCTGTTGACATCTTAAATGTCATAATTCTCTGAAATACTGAATTGAACTTGCAGAGATCGACCATCGGAGGGCTGAGGGAGCAAGTCAACAATGATAGTCACTTGACTAATAATAATAATAATAATGGATTGGATTTATATAGCGCTTTTGAAGTCTCCTTCCCAAAGCGCTTACACTGAATCCATTATTCATTCACTCTGCAGTCACACACTGGTGATGGTAAACTACATCTGCAGCCACAGCTGCCCTGGAGCAGACTGACAGAAATGTGGCTGCCAATTCACGCCCACAGCCTCTCAAACCACCACCAAACATTCATTCATTCATTCACATTCATACAAGGCAAGTGTCTTGTCCGAGGACGCAATGACAATGACCGGGATAGACAAGGATTTGAACCTCGAACCCTCTGGTTATTGGACCAGCCACTGCTGCACTCAAGGGTTGCATATTACCCACAATGCATTGCAGCATGACATTTAGTGGAAGAAAATACATCTAGAGGTAGGTGGCAGTAATGTGCAAAATTCTGGGTTCAATTGCAACAAAGAGGGAGGAGTATAAATTGAACTGTTGCAGACATTATACCAGAGTTACATCTTTACATTTCATCTCAATATTGACCAAATCAATACAAATATTTCAGAATGACATCAATAGATTGCCAGCCACATCAGCGAATGTGATGTAACGTCCGTCATGTAAGATCCATCATGTAGAATTTTTCATAGTCTTGGAATTACCTGCTTAATGCCTCTGTTTATGAGCTCTGCTACAATAGGGATATTAGCAAGCCGAGTCCCCCAATATACCTGGAGTTTACAATCATTTGTATCACTGACAGTTTTCAGATAAATTTTAAACAAATTTTGATGAAATTTTCATGCATCTTCTTGCATGTCACGCTCACAATTTCATAATTATTAAAAAACAGACACATCACTAGATATTTTTGCTCCCCCACCCAAACACCTCCAGATCTAAACTATTTCCCTGCATAAAATTTGGGAATTTGGTGTACATATTTTAACTCTGAGGGAGGTGGAAAAGGCTCAGACCCCTTCCAAATGTATATATGTACATAAAATGTCCAACACATTGATCTGAAAAAAATGCAGCAAAGAAAAATAAATTGAAATGTCTGCAATACAACAGGTATTTAGATTATGCAATTCCACTTGCTTACCAGACGGAGGCGTTGTTGCTCTTTGTCCTGCTCAGCCAGTAGATGAGACATCTGCAAGGCATGCTCCTCCTCCAGACGTCTGTGCATGTCCTCCAGAGCCTGTGCTCGCCTCTGAGTCTCTTCTGTTGATGTGCACAAACACAAACTTTTTGGTAATTTTGTTTAATGTTATCTTTGCCTTTTTCATAAATTTGTACTTACTACAAACACCCCAATTCCGATGAAGTAAAAATGTTGTGTAAAATGTAAATAAAAACAGAATAAATTGTAACTGCAAACCCTTTTCAACCTATATTCAATTGAATACACTACAAAAATACAATGCTTAACGATCAGTCTGATAAACCTTATAGTTTTATTGCAAATATTAAATCATTTTCAGCTTGATGTGTGCAATATGTTTCAGAAGAGCTGTGACAGGGGCAACAAAAGACTGGGAAAGTTGAGGAATGCCCAAAACACTTTTTGGGAACATTCCACAGCTGACTAAGTTCATTGTAAAGGAGTGAGTGTCACAATTGGGTATAAAAGGAGCTTCACTGAAAGGCTGAGTCTTTCACAAGCAAGGATGGGATGAGGTTCACCGCTTTGTGCACAGCTGTGTGAACTAACAGTCCAACAGCTTAAGAACAATGTTTCTCAGTGTGCAAGGAATCTGGGGATTTCATCATCTGCAGTCCTTAATATCATCAAAAGATTCAGAGAATGCTGAGAAATAAGTCTCCAGGCTTAAAACCAGCACTGAATGTCTGCGACCATCGATCCCTCAGGCGGCATAGCATTAAAAACTGACATCATTCTATAAAGGATGCTACCATGTAGGCTCGGAAACACATCAGAAAACTGTTGTTGGTTCACACAGTTCATCACTACATCTACAAGTGCAAGATAAAACTCAACCATGCAAAGTAAAAGACCTACTGTATATCAACAACACCTGGAAATGCTGTTGGTGTTACTAGGCCCGAGATCATCTGAGATGGACTGACATAAAGTGGAAAAATATGCTGTGGTTTGATGAGTCCACATTTTAGATTGTTTTTGGAAATCATGGATACTGTGTCTTCTGGGCTAAAGAGGAAAAGGATCATCCAAATTGTTATCAGCGCAAAGTTAAAGAGCAGCGTCTCTGATGGTATGGGGGAGTGCTAGTGCCCCCACGGGTGTCTTGCACATCTGCGAAGACACCATTAATGCTAAAAGGTACATACAGGTTTAGGAGGAACATATGCTGCATCAAAGCAACATCTTTTTCAGGGACGTCCCTGCTTGTTTCAGAAAGACATTATCAGAACACATTCTGTAAGTGTCACAACAGCGTGGCTTTGTAGTAAAAGAGTGTGGGTACTAGACTCGCCTACCTGCAGTCCACACCTGTTTCCAACACTGGAGATCCCATCAAAATCAAAGTGAGTGAATATTTGCCAAAAAACAGTTTATCAGTTCAACCATTAAATAGCATATCTTTGTAATGTATTCAATTGAATATAGGTTGAAAAGGATTTGAAAATCATAGTGTTTTTACGCAACATCTCAAAGTCATTGGAACTGGGGTTTGTACTTTACAGAATTTAATAGTAGTGACTATGAAGTAATTACCTAATTAATGACATACTTTGTGACTACTTACTTAGAAACAATAAAAATATGCAAATAGGATGACAGAACATGACTGTTGTTTATTTGGTTATGCATTTATAATTAGAGCTTGCGTTGAGGTGATATTTTAGGCATCAGTGGTATTAAAGCTACATAGAATAATGCTGTCAGTCTGGGTGTTTTAAATATAAACTTTCCACCCAGTGGGCTAAACAATGTGTTGACATGTGCTTCATTCCTGCTTCATGTTAACAAAGCAACTGTGAATGAAGCTGCAGAGATATTCAATGACTTGTGGGGTAATGAGGACTCAAAGAGTATAATTCAATGCTAATAAAATGTAACCTCCAATGAAGTTCCTTGATTTAACTTTGTATTTCACTCTTATGCAGTAACAGGACCATTAAGTGCAACCATAAAGACTCACCTGCTTTGATAACTTGCGCTTCTGGTGCATTTCTGAGAGCACTTGGTGTGATTCTATTATTGTTGAACCCCTGAAGGTCATCTGGCTCCATCCTGAGTTTCATCTGAGGCAACTCAGAAGTCACACGGGGCCTCAGCAGAGATGGTGAAGGGTTCTCTATGTCATATGACTGGTTTAACGGAGTTGGAGGGAACCGCCTACTGGGGCCCAACCATGTGACTCCAGCCATAAAACGTGGGACCCTTTCCTGGCTGCGGTCTATGTGGTCGGCTGTGTGGTATGTGTGCAGCTGGCTGTCTAGAGTGTGGCAACGCCGGCGAAATCCTATAGCCAGATGCTCAAGGTGTCCACCTGGGCTGGACCCTGAAGTGCTGATGGGACTACAGATCTCCTGCACTGGGCTGCTACCACAGTGGCTGGATCGACGGCTGCCACTTCTGTGAATATCCGCACCACAATCAGTTGCCAGTGACCCCCAGTGATCAGAAGAATATTTAGCCCCAGAAAACGCCTCTCCCCAATCTGACATAACAGCACCTTCCACAGATCTTCCTGGGCTACGGGGAATAAGGTCTGCCGGGCCAATTGGGAATGAGATATGAATGTTCCCTGTAGAAACTGGACGTGGACGACGCCTTTGTACTTGGGGACTAACGCTGGACTCTGACCTGGGGAGGTGAGTATTCCAATTAGGCAAAGTCGGTGAAAGGCAGCCAGACTGTTGCGGACTGGGATCATAAAGAGTTTGCTGGATCTGGGTTTGAGGTGGGCCAGTCGGACTGTGATGCAAACTGAATCCAAACTCAATGCCACTGTCCTTAATGGGACTGCAGCTCTTTCGCTCGGTGTCAGGGACACTTTCTGGTGGGGAAGTCCTAGTGACTGTGTGGACAACTTTCTGACTCTGCTCTCTCTTCACATACTCCCGGGATTTCTTGAGAAGGCTATCCAAGCTAATGTCGTCCTCCTCATCCTCCTCCTCCCTACTCTCTTCCCTCTTCACTTCTACTTCCTCTGCTGCATTATAGCAATTAAGGATGGGAGATTCGCAGCATGGTGTGACAGGACGATCATTTGTTTGATGCACAAATCCAGAATCTCTGGGAGGTCCAGGTGAGTCCGTGACAAGGGTGTAATCACTGATTGCTGGCGATTTACAAACTGACAATGTTGGAGCATCTTCAACTGGTATTTTTTGTATCTGATTTTAAAAAATACATGAAAGTGACAAATAATTACTCATTTGTGCAAATAATTCTGAAAATCTAACACACTGACAAAACAGTGTGCAAATACGGCAATATCACCAAATAAATACAATTTAAATTCATATAGTAACCCGAAAATGGAGCAGATTTGCAGGTACACAGATCATTACTTTGGATTTTCAGTTAATATCATGTAAAAATAGCATAGCCTCCAGGAAAAAAAATGAGTGAAAGTGAGCCACCTGTACTCAAGCCTGGAAATGTCACTAGAGACTTTTGAGACACACTGTAATTCAGTTTTTGTGCGATATGCTGGGACTGACACGAAGATCCATTTTATATGTGATTACATTTTTAATCAAAAGTGTCTTTGTAGCATATTTTAAAATAATGATAAATGGAGAACTCAATGAATTTACCAATTTTATTTCTAATATTAAGTACACATTTAATATTTTACACACATTGTTATGTGTTGTAGTTTTTCCACTGCATCCAACCACCTGATCACCGGTGCACCTACAAACACACTGGCACTTTTCACACCAAATGAACCGTAGATGTTGAACTGGAGCTGTTCAGGTGGTTTGGAGTTCAATTATTCTAATCAGAGAAAGGTCATTAAAGGTAGGTGGAGCACAGTGAACATCACACCATATATGTCTTCTTTTCACATACAACATGACTTTCTCACATGTCGTCTCACTTTTTTGTAAGTAAGTATATTTTAGTTTGTTCATTATTCCTCAATGTATTTCAGGGAAACTTAATGAAATGAGACGCTGACTTTAGTTCTAAGTGACAGACAACTTTTCAGGTTGCGAGCCAATTTTTTTCTAGAGTGAACATGCCAGCTGTTTCAAAATTAGATTTGGGAACTGAAGGCAGCATGGAGCCCTGCCGGTGTGAAAGCCCTTAAAAGTGTCACTGACCTGAGCCTGGTCCAGTATATCCTGAACCTGTGCAAAAAGCTTGTTTTTCTGCTGTTGCCGTGTGTTCAACTCCACCTGGACAGCTTGCTGTCGGTAGTCACACATTTCACTGCGTTGCTCTGCACTTAGCTGGAAAAAAGAAAGGATAGACACTTAAAAATATGTCTACATTTCATACAATTCAAGATTCAAGCAACACAGTTATACATGAAAAGATATCTTGTGATAAGTTTTTGTTGGTTGATACAGGAAAAACACAACTAAATTTATCCCAAAGGATAAGCAGTACAGTGGTATCTTGGATAATGAATTTAATCCGTTCCAGCGTCATGTTCGTTATCCGAATGGACTTTTTCCATAGGAATACATGTAAAACCAATTAATCCGTTCTGGACTCACAACAAACTCCCATACAAAGTATGTATTACACACTCCTACCTGAACATTTATTCATTATTATTATTTGAAAAGGAAATTATGTTAATTATCTGAAATGTAATGCATGAAATTAGTTATAAAAATGATTTAGAATGTGTTCTTACCTTGGCTTATGACTTGGTAGTGTGTCCATGGACACTGCAAATGTCCATAACTGTAAACAACTCCACCACGCCGCTGCCCGCGGGATGACAGCGGACACGCCGCTGCCCGCGGGACGACAGCGGACATGCCGCTGCCCACCAGCCGGGACACTGCTGCCCACGGGCCGGGACGCCGCTGCTGCGGTCTGCTCCTGGCACGTTGATCCAAAGCAGCAGTATCCTCTCCATAACATGAGCTAACGGCTGTTAGCCGCTAGCCTCTGTTAGCTTGGCTAACGGCTGTTAGCTTCTGGGTCTTTCACGTCCGAGACCCGGAAGTGACGACAGGCTAACACCATTAGCTGTTAGCCTGTGTTAGCTTGGCTAACAGCTGTTAGCTTCGCCGAGACCTGGAAGTGACTATTCGTTCTCCGATTAAAACCTCGTTGTCAGAGTGAAATTTTTTGCAGTTTTCTTCTTCAGTATCCAAATTTTTCGTTGTCAGAAGAGTTCATTGTCCGAGATACCACTGTATTTTAGTTTTGAGTGATTTTTATGACTGGATAACACTGGCATCTGAATCATCTGCTGACAGTTATTTCATCAGCAGTCAAAAGCAGATAGGTTTCTCCTGACTAACAGCAAACAGCCTTGATGTTCTGGTCAATTTCCTCCTCTTTCCCCTGCCAACTGCTGATCTAATCAAGACTGGTCACCCTGCATGCTTTAGATAAGTGTGCTGAGGAACACTAGGGCCTCTGAACGTTGCCTTGGGCTGACCCCTCCTCCCCATTGTTAATCAGGGCCAGGTCATGGCACCTACCTGTGTGCCTTTTGTTCTCTCTGCCTCTTGCTTTCGGTCTGGTGTTTGTGTGTAAGGTGAAATGAAGCCATTTTGTCTTCCCACTTTTTAAAATGTTTGTCTTATAGAGTTCTTTTCTTTTCTCCCAGGCTTTTTGAGCCTTGTTAGGAGAGCCTAAAGTGCTAGCTAGGATGTGTTTCCCACAGATGGTCAGTACGTTTGTTGTTTCAGACTCATGTAATGTCACAAATAAGCCTGACAGTCATCATCTTCTTTTTTGTTCTGCGTCATAAAGCTGCTGCTGTTCTCCCCATTTTTGATTAATTTTCCTTGTTTTGCCCATGCTTGTTTAGTTTCCTTCATTCTGCCCACATTAGATTTGGTTAGTTGTGCTTGTTTTGCCCATATTTGATTTCCCTTGTTTTGCCCATGTTGGCTTCAGTTATTTGTACTTTATTTTGCCCCTTTTGGATAATTTCCTTTTGCCAACTTTTCATTTTTTCTTTAATAGTTTTCCTCACCATTTTCTTTTAGACTTGGTTTAAATCAATTTTGGATTTATTTTGTCCCTCAAAGGTTAGTTCCACTGTTTTCAGCTGGTTTTGTCCCATTTCAAAATTAAGTTGTGCCCCTTTTTTTTAAAAATTGTCTTATTTTTACATTTGACTGTTTTTATATTGATTTTTCTGTGGTATTTTGTCTTTATAATCATTTTGCTAGCTGCTTTTGAGTTGTTTAAATTTGTAACTGTCACCTGGGTTACATCTGGTTTTATACTGGATTTTAGGGTAATTATTAAAGTGGTCCTTGGTAGTTTTAGTCTGTTCCAGTTTCTTTTCCTAAGCAGTGACCTTGTGTAGAGGCTAAGCACCTGTGGTGAGGTACCTTCACTTTGTTGCATGCGAGTAGATACATGGACACACAACATGGGCTGCTTTTTATTTTTTCTTCTTTCTGGAGGATTGTTTGGTTTGCTGTGATGCACTGAAGGTGAGTCGTGGTAGCACCCCTGGACATTCCTTGCGTACTCTGCCTCTCCACATGAGGCCTCAGTTTGGCGTGTATTAGTTTTGTTTTTCACTGAATCTTTTAATACCTAAACATTTTTTAAATTGGTAATAAAATTTTCTATTCAATTTTAGACTTCTCATTGATTCATTCTGTTTTTTTTTCCTCCAGGTCCAGAGCCTGCCATCTTTATTTCATACTTGTTCAATAAAGCAGTCAGTTACTGTCCAAATGCGTGTCTGTCTTTTTAGTGTTTTACCTGTGTGCTTTGATAATTCAATTTATCAACAAATGGTAATCAAGTTACTTCCTGGGGTGAAATTCCCCAGGTGGTGGTGTCAAGCTTTTAATTCCCCTACTTCACAGGTGTCAAATTTGTGCCATGGAGGGCCGAGACCTTGCAGGTTTTCTCTGACCACTCGCTGAAGCAGGTGATTTCACTGATTGGCGCCTTCCCTCTACTTGAAGGAGTGCTGATCAGTGAAATCACCTGCTTTAGTGACTGGTTGGAGAGAACCTGCAGGGTCTTGGCCCTCCATGGCATAAGTTGACACCCCTGCCCTACTCGGTAAACAGCCCTCCCACATAAGCATCTTTCCCAAATGCTACGTTTTACTGTATTAAAGCCGTGTGTTTGTATCTTAATGTGTGCCCAAATTATGCATGTCTAAAGTTTATATACTGCAAGAAAATTGTAAGTAAATTGGCCAAATTCCTTTAAATATCAAGCTATCTGTAAACCTCACGAAACATTTGTAATTGTGTACTTCTCCTGAAGAAACATAAACAATATAATATCTTTGGTATGGAGTATACACACTTTTATCTCCTACGTTTTTATATTTGCTATTTAAGGTGAGAAATAGCATTTCAATTCTCCTGTATGTCCTGTACATATAGTGAGTTGACAAAAATCTTTGAATCTCAAAGATTGTTTGCGTGTACTCCCTTACCAGAGGTGAAAGCACAGATCTTCCATGGAAGAGGATGACAGAGAGAGTCTTCAGGGAATACAGTGGTTCACATGTTGACTTCTTGAATTTCCCTTCCTCCTGCAGCATGGACAGGCTCCGCATGCAGAACTCCTCATAGCTTTCCATCTCTGGACACCCACACATCCGCACTCTGAACAGGAAATATACACCATGTAGCCTCGTAACGCTGCTGCTGAATTAAATGGAGAGTGTCACATTAGATGTATGTCCACATGTCAATGCATCAGTGAGCCAAGCCTCCAGTGGGTGAGGTCTGTGGTGGAAAAATCATCTGGATCCAGAACTGGACAAATCCAACTACAACAAAAGAGGGTCTGTGAGCCCTTTGCTGTTTTATCACTCTCATCACATTCCTGCCATTCCTTTCTATTAGACCTTGCAGCAGAGTGTCTCCTATTTCCGTGTCTAATGGAATCCTGTTTCTGATCAATAATAGTCTCTATTTCTGAACATCTCTGTCAGCACATGGTCTTGACTGTGCAGGACCTTTAAAGACAGGCATCTTATCACAGGGCGTCAGCTTTACATCCTTCACATCAAATTAAATACCTCTGCCTTGTAATTAGTGACACAATCATTCGCACCACCTATATTTAGTTTATAAAAAGACTACATCTTGGTTAGCATCGAATTTAAGCTGATATCCACACGATGCTACCGTAGTCCAGTGGTCTTCAGTCGACTAATCACCCGACACTGATTTGTTATAGCCTAGTGACAGCACGTTATAGGTGAGAATGGCTTTCTTTTATACACAGCAATTCTAAATGCTTGAAATCTAGCATTTTGAGATTTTAATATGACTATTCCTTCACGTTTCGACATCTTTTAAAGCCACAAATACGTATTTAATACAATGTTCCCTCGGAGAATGACAGTTCATACACCCATGTCTATCACGCGCCGTTTTCTTACCTCACAATGGAGAAAAAAGTAATATTCCCTGTCGTTTTTGTCCGAAGGCGAGTATAAGAGACGCGCAAATGTCACAGGGAAACAATAAAGTGGCGGTTACGGCATGCACATTAGGTTTCTAATCTCAATCTCGGGTTGCACATCATCATTTCAACTCTTCCGGGCTCCAACAGCGCCTCCTAGCAACAGCATATGGGCTGTGTTCCAATACGTGTGCAGCTGCCGCCTCGTCACCTTAGCTCAGAAAAAACAGCCATTTACCCACAGGGATAAACGTTATTCAAATAAATATGGAGATCTTGCTGTCTTTTAGCTATTACAGCACGTAACTGTTAATACTATGATTAACTTATAGCAATTGAACAACCAAAGAGTAAAGGAGGAAACGGAGATAAAAAATGGAACTAGACCAAACTCTTCCCTCACTATATATAGATAATATCATCTAATTTGACATACAAGACAATCAGGGGATAAAAAAACGTTTCAGGCCGATGCAACTCCCTATTTTGTATGCTTTAAGTATTGTGCAGACTATTGTACTCCTATTAAAATGAATTTATGGTTCTTCTTTAGATAGGCTTCATAATCAGGAACATCCCATTATGTACGGTAGTCCTTAAGCCTGCTGCTATTGTGCTTTTGTTGTGTAGCTGCTGATGCTCCCAGACTAAGCTACCACTTTCAAAGTTGCCACAACATCTGTCACCGAAAGCCCAAAGCAAGTCATAGTGAAGCAACAGAGTTTCACATTTTGATGTTGCAACAATAGGACTCATTGGCTAACCACAGTGCATTAGTGTCACTGAGACCCAGTCATGCCTAAGCTCAGAGTGTGAGACCAAGACTTTAAAGGACTGAAACCAAGGCAAAGTGAGCCTGGGGAAAAGACCAAGGGAGGCTCAAATATACAGCAAGGGCAATTTAGGAAAACACTTTTCAAATATATTGCAGATGAAGGTATGATGAGGCCAAATAGTTGTTTTTCTTACTATAACACTGGAATAACCATAATCTTCAAGGTTATTAATCCTCTAAAGGTGGTTGCTGCATATTTTTCTTCTAAATTGGGCCAAATCAATAGTTGGCAAAATGCCAAAAAATATTAGTGAATTACAATCTTGAATAAGACAAGTTCAGTTGATATTTCTGCACCTTGATAAGTCTGAGTCCTCTTTGCTTGACACTGAGACAAGACTGGCTAAATATGTAGCCAGTCAAAATGGATGGCGACTGAGACGAGACCAGGACCTTCAAAAAGACCAAGACCATTGTCAAAAAGTACAACATAGTTATCATTTATTTTTATAAAGGCAATATAGCTCGATAAAAATACGAATGCTGTGGAATGATCTGGTATTAAATAAGGGGGTCTTCAGGCCCCTGTGTTTTATTACATTTCTGAGGTGTGATGATGGTATAGTGATGAACATTTGGTTCAAGACAATGTATTCTTTATTGTGCTCACAATCAATTCACACATGACAACAACTCATTCCATATTAAGTAGCAAGAAATAAGATGCAATTTTCACAGCTCATCTCTGGAAGGCACAGGCGAAGCTGAATGAGTGGGTTTAGTGATGCGAACAATATCCTTGTTTTGTTGAATTAAAGCTTCAATGTCATGTTGTGAAAAACTGGATGCAGAGTCCTGTAGTATAAGTCACAATGTACATATTACATACAATAATAATAAGTTAGTTATAATAAAACTTCTGTTTATAATACTGTATTATTATTTACTCATTCATACCTGAAAAGAATGGCGCTTCACCCCAACACAGGCAGTGGACTGTTCATAACACAGGACAATATCCAGGTTCTTTGGTTCTTTATTTACCAAAGTGCTGTGGAACTGGTCACGGTGAGAATCTGAATGTGTATTCAAAGAAAAGCAATGTTAAAGACTGCAAAAAATAAAAATAATAACAATGCCAACCTCATGCAGATCTTACCTAATAAGTGCATACAGGCAGATTTCATTCTGTCATCATTTTTGTAGAAAAGCAGTTTCTCACATACTCCACCACTAAGGAGATTCTCAATCACTGCAGATCTGCTTTGAGCCGGGGCTTCCTTCAGGCTTTTCTCAATCTCTGTCAGTATAGAGTGCAGATAGTATTTGTATATATGCTATGTAAAATATAATGTAATGTGAAGAACAAGCGACAGTTACAATAAATCAGTAAGTCAAAATAAGTACCAATAGTTGCCAAAAATGTTGCCTTAGAGCTACTAACTTTATATCGCTTTAAAATATTTACTTTAAAACAAGGTGCATAATTTATTCATCATACCTCCTGCTGTTGTTAGACAACTCTCACAATAGTAGTCTGTTAAAACAATTCAGATAAACAAGATTCATTCCCATAACAATACAGACACAACAGACACACAGAGCAGCAAAATGTCTGAATTTGTCAAGACTGAGGAAATTTAGCATCAAAATTAAATCAAAATTAGAAAGGTCATTTAGGTACAGTTTACTTACGTCGGTCTTTGTCCGCAGGCTGCACATGAGAAAAATAGCTCACAAACATGAAAAACATTAAGAACTTCATGGTAGTGACCACAGACAAAAACACACAGTGAACAGTGAGTCACAGCAGTCAGACTGTGCTCAATCATGGAGGAGTTTCACGTATTACCTTAGGAACAATAGGATCACATCACCATCATTCCACAGGTGACAGATTTCCAGTTTGTCAGGTTTTTTCAGGCTATTGAAAGTCATTGTCAACCATCTTGTTTAGGTTTGAACAGTAATCTCAAAACACAGTCAATCCAAAATATAGGCTGTAGGAAAGTTTAAAAAAAGTTAAAGGTGTGCTATGTAGGATTTGCAGGGACCGATTTGTAGAATATATATATACATATATATACAGTATATACAGTGGATCTCAAAAGTCTACACACCGCTGTTCAAATGCCAGGTTTTTGTGACTCCAAATAAATTCACAACTTTTTCCACCTTTAATGTGACCTATAACTTCTACAATGCAATTGAAAAACAAACTGAAATCTTTCAGGGAGGTGAATTAAAAATAAATAACTGAGATAATGAGGTT
>JAQQAE010002268.1:0-22761 GCA_029823295.1 Pseudamia nigra
GATAGAACAACAAACAACAGAGACACTGGCGACGTCCACAGACACCGGACCGGTCCAGAACCGGCAAACACACAGCCGGGACATCAGGAGACTGAGCAACCTAAAGACCTAGGGCAGAGGGAGGAAGCACAAAACTACAGGGAAGATGCAAGTTCGTATCACAGTATATTCATTTGCTAATCACTTGCAAGACAATGTGGTCACTGGAGAGACAAGAGAGATGAGGAGGAGGAGAGATGAGTGTATATGGACTCTAAGCTGACTACTTTTACTGGCGTTAGCGTCATAGGCTCTGTTTTTTCTAACATGCACTGATAATGGAGAATCAGTTTGAGGCTTGGCTTAAACTGTCTCTAGTTAGCTGACCAAAAATTTCAAGCATGTCAAAAATCATCTGAGCATCTCACAGGCACAAAGGTGTGTCAGAGACCAGCACAATGAGGGGTGGGCTGTTCCTGACGAGAAGAATTTCTTTCTTCAAATTTCACGATGTATCGGGATCTGAAATGTCTGTCTTTGCTTCGGCATTGAAATACAAAAAAATTCAATGATTTAAAAACAGGAAATGAGTTGTGCCACAAAGTTGTGAATTTTTTATTATCAGTCTCTATGAATAATATTAGAAATGAACATAAGAAAAGCAGGATATTTTATAGTTAATCTTCCATGATTCTCTGTGTTACACAAATCACTGCGGTCCTTCCTACATAATCCAAAACTCCGCTCACACAAGATGTTTTTCAAACACAAGGATCCTTCCTTGGCGGTCACTTCCTTCCAAGTCAGTTCCTTATTAGACCAAGAAAGAGTCCTTCCTACTGAGCAAGAAATCCATGAACAGTACAGTACATATAGTGAGAGCACAGAAGAACTCCTGCTTACAATTCATAGATTAATTTACACGATAGTTGTGTTGTAGCCTGTGCACATGTATTTATTAATGTCCTACTAATAGAATACTTAAAGTATTTTTTGTATTCATTAGTTTTCTGCAAATAGAATACTAACAAATACATCTACAAGGGCAATAACAAAGATTATTAAGCTGTAGAAGTTATTTAATCCTGGAGATTATCTTTTAATTGATTCTACAACTGTCTTTATTATGATTTTAAGCATTGTGAGCTTTCTTTTGTCAGTGGCTGTTTTCATTGTTTTATTCATCTGGATGCTTCTTTCATTTAAGCAGACATCACCTGATTATATTAAAATGCATATTACACAAAATGTACATTACACTGGCAAACAGTTGTGCCTATCTGCTGAGATGTGGGCAGCTCTTTTTCTTTCAGAAGCATTTTAACAGATACAGTATATGAATGTGCAGGCTCAAACGTAACCCAAATGACACCAAAAGAAGAACTGAGTTTTTTGGAGGATCCTCAACATTGGAGTTGATTGGAACTTTCAACAGCAAGACATGATGATGTAGCCATAAATCAATCTGTGGACGGATCTTTCTTTTCTTTTCAGAGCCACCCACGCACCCATGATCCTGACGGTAGTGCAGTTTTTGTTTTTATGCGGACTGCTGTTCTTTCGTGGTGGAGAGTATGAGAGATCAGAAAGAACAGACCAAATGCATACGAAGAGGCAAAAAAAAGTTCATTTTTAACAAGCTTGCGGGCTTTTGTATGACTTTGTTGCCTTAGGTCCACGTAGAAATACAGCAATTGATTATACACCATATTTAAAGTAAAAAAAACCAAAAAAATCACAGACCTTTTCCCTGGGGAACCAAGGCCCTCTTAAGCTTGCCAGTTTGAAAAATGCAACTTTACAGAGTGACTTGTGTGGCATGAATATCACACTGACAGACAAGCTATCAAATCGAAACAGCAGTATTATGAGGTAAAATTACTGCCCTTTGCTCTTTCTGAACAGATACATGTAGATATGATGGCTTCAATGTGATCTGTTGCAAAATGAAAGAGGCCCCTTTCACACCAAATGAACCGTGGTTCTTGAGCCAGTGCTGTTCAGGTTGCTTGGAATCTCGGTTCCATGTAGTGAACCAGCCTGTGTTTACACAGGTTCGGAGTTCAACTATTCTAATCAGGAACATGTCATTAATTGTGGGGGGAAGCTCAGTGAACAACAGACCATAATATGCTACCTTACTGTCACATACAGCATGAGTTTATGACAACTTTTTACTAGTCATTACAGTTTAGTTTGTTCATTACTTATCAGTGTATTTAAGTGAAAACCTCCATCAAAGAAATGACACGCCCATTTGGATTCCAGAAAAGGACTTTTTTTTTTGTTCCAGCTGAGAACCAACTTTTCAAGTTCCAAGCCAATTATATTCCAGTGTGAACATGTCAGCCAATTCAAAATTAAGTTCGGGAAACATAACCGTCACGGAGCCCTGCTGGTGAGAAGTCCTATCTGAGGGGAAGGCTGTTCATATGTGAAGAGAGGGCATTTAATTCATTTTTAATTAACTAAATGCAAATTAATGAATACATGATGTAGTATAATCCCAGCATCAGGTTGGAAACCTAAACAAGATTTTAAATTAGGAAGTAGAATATTGAACCATCTTCACCTTTTTAACATGCAGATTTTATTATAATTGTTCATCTACATTCCCATATTACATCACAATTATGTCATAATTAAGTTTCGAGCAAAAAAAAAAAAAAATCAGGTTTTGGTGCTTAGTTTCACTTCACGCAATTCAGTGCTGCTGCCAGTGGAAACTGTGCTGACATTGACCAATGTAAGGGTTGACAGAAACTGTGGGTGTAATTTCATCACTGGTGGATTTTGCTGCCAGCTGCAGATATCGCTGGAGAGATGACAGGGTGTTCTATTACTTTCCTAAAGAAGAAAAACAACTTCTTCTTTCTTGTGAAAATGTATAAAAAGCCTTGAAACCCTGAGAATGCCTCGACAAAATGTCAAGAAGTGAGTGAGCAGCTTCCTGTGTGCTCACCGGTCCTACAGCACCCACGCCTTCTCCTAATGATGCTTGAGCAAACATAAACAGGACTGTATAGTTTTATGGCGCAAACCCATCAATGCAGATTATTTTAAAACTGGAGGAAGTACAAATCTGCTTCATACGTGTCTGTCATGCTCAGGTTAAAGAAGAATCTCAAACAAAAACAGCCACATTAAACTAACATTTACACAGTGCTTTTAGAGTTTCATATCTCCAATAACATCAGGATTTGTGCTCTAACAGACAGATTTTAACATTTCTGTGGGTGTGCTTAAAGAGGGTGAATCATTTCTGCAGAAGAAACAAATCAGTAAGTGAAAAACCTAAACATGTAGTGCTTCCAGAGACAAATTGTCATCTTTATCACATTTGAGGGAAAATCAGGTTAGGTATCAGGAATAACACAAATGGATTGTTCTGAAATCTTTGTGCGTTAGTTCCAACTTGTGACGTAAATTACCAAAGTGTCTCTAAGCCTCCGATAAACTGTTACGAGGCATCTGTATATGTGACAGTGTTCTGTAGAAATGTCACTGACCTCCTTCAGGGACCAAAAGGCTCTGACCTTTTCCATCTATTTCTAGGGATGTGGTAGTACTGGATGCGTCTCTGCATGCCTCCTTGTGTTTATGTTGGCAGCTGGTCACATCAGTTTCCGCTCTGTTTTTCACTCATCACTGATGTTTTCAATGGTTTTATCTTTTCACAGAGGAGCAAAGAAAAACAACTTAATGCACCTGGTTTTAGAATTTGTTCTAGTCAAGCTCAGAGTTTATGTGGTATGACTGTTTTTCCTCAAACTTCTCCAAATTAATTGTAGTCACCATTAATGCTTTGAAGTATTTTTTTTATGGTGTATTGCATGCACATGGATGTATTTGCACAGAGTAAGCCTACTCTCCTGATGCAGTCCTGCTGAAAGGTCTTTCTGTTTAACTCATTTACATTTTCAAATTTCAATGACAGATGTTTGATGATGAAATAGAAATTGTGTTGGTTGTAAAAATAGAGAGGGGAAGTAATTATTATTGCTCAAGGCAGGTACTGACTATTGAAAAAGGCAGATACTGGTTTCACAATCCTGTCTGTGTCATGTCTTTGTCATCATTCATGTCTGCATACCTTGTGTTTCAACATGATAGCCTGAAAATAGTGGAACCAACTTATTTGAAACTTGCCGGGGCTATTGATGACTTAAAGATCTCCATCCTATACATTTCTAGGAAGGGTGGTGCAAGTATTTTTTGACTGGTTGAGCTACTACTTGGTTCAAGAAAAGATACCATAAACCAAAAGAGTACAGACTTATTTACTTGAAACTTGCTGTAGTTTCTGAACACAATCAAATCACTACCATCTTTTGAGATTCGTAACAACAAAATTTGTAAGTGTTTGAAAGTAACTGAACCACTTTACTTGAATCTTACCATGGATACTAATCACTGAAAAATCCTGTTGACATTCAGGATAAGTGAAGCTACTCCTTTTCCACAGAGCAGGCTATTGCTTGTAACAAGAAAAAATGTGATAAATTGAAAATGAACCAGTTTACTTGAAACTTGCAATGTTTATTGACCACTATATCTTCATTCTGTGAGATTTTGGGATAAGTGGTGTTCCTGTTTGTAACAAGAAAAGGCTTTTGGCAAAATCACTCAAAATTCAGCAGGTTGGTAGGTGTCTTTTTTGTGTCTTTTTTTACTTTTCCATTGAAGGAAACGTTTTTCTCTTGTAATTTCTTGCTCACATCTGACTGAATTCCTTCTGTCTTTCAGGAAGTGCTATCTCCAAGAAAAGATGGCACTGTCCTTCAGGATAGAAATTGCCTGCTTGAGTCCTTCCTGCTTCCACTTAGTGTCAGGTGAAAAGACAAGTGCAGCAGAACTGCAAATTTGACACTAGACAATGACAGAAATTCAACTCGTATGTAAACCATTCACCGGGCAGTTCTTGTGCAATTATACTAGAATATAGTGATCTATGAAGAAAAACAAAGTGACAATTGAAAGTCAGATGTTTCCTCTTTTATCACAGTGAACAGACTCTGGGTAGAATCCCTACCAGCTCTCCATTCCATAGTAAGAATAACTTAAGAATAACACAGTTATTTTCTAATAAATATTTACACATAAAATAAATACATCTTCAAGAATTGTATGCATATATATTTTTATATTGTTGACTCCAAAACGTACATGCAAAGCTACATTATAGAATCCATTTTCAGCACTCATAAAGCCCTCATTGTTTTTTCTGCGATGTTGATTGCTGACCTATATTACACTTCAAAGTATGACGCCAGACTGGACAATCTGTGCCATAACCATTGTCTGTCAATACCTTTTGGACAAGTGTTATAACTGATATCTGATCTGCAGCAGTTTAATTTGGATAATTTTGCATATCATCAACAATAAGGACTTATAAGGTACTGAATAATATCCTTGTGCTGATTATAACACATGCTTCTGGTAACTATAAAAAGCATTTACGTATGAGTAAATATAGGCACACTCATGTTTGCTACACTCAGCTAAATATGTAGGACACTCTGCAGGAAATGTTGCACACCAGCATTAAAATCCAACATTGTTTTTGTCTGTCTCAGCTTACTTTAAGTTGTAAATTATCAGTGTTTTATATGAATTAATGAATAATAAATGTGTTTTTTTAATTATTAAGAGGGTAGTAACATCATGAAGTGTGTGTGTGAATAAATGCAATTTCAGGGTGATCCCCAATTTGACATGTCTTTCTTAATATTTGGAAGAATTGTATGCTTCAGTTTTAGATTGAGTAAATTTGGGAGCATTTTAAGTAAATGTTGTACGGTTTACATTCCAAAGACAGAACTAAAACTTTCTCTGTCACCGAATTTGGCATCTTCAGTTGCTGCAAACCTGCAAATTCTGTCTCCCATGTTAGTTTTACGCATGAATTTGACCTTTTTTAGTGACTCAGCATGAGTACAACTCGGGTATTGTCACATGGGAAAATGACCTTTCTCTAATAAAACTAAAACCCACTGCTCTATTCACTTCTTTGTCTGAGATTCCCTCCTACTTGATTTTCCCATCTTAGCAACTTGCAGTTTAGTGGTAGCCAAGGAGCTCGACCACTGAGCCAACTAGCCAGCACTGTTCTCAAGGATGGCTCTCACAGGACGCGCCGCAGCCGAAAGGGGCAGTTTGGTTTACATCCAAACGTACAGTCTGTGTGTTTTAGTGAGCGTGAGAGACTGGAAGAGACGAAAAAAAGCTATGTGCATTCATGAAAACTATGTGCTGGTTCTTTATTAAAATATGAAAAAAATGTGGTCTTTCATGGAAATTATTCAAAGCACTGTTTAATTTAAGCCAGCCATAGTTTTCCATTGGTCATCTGAAAATATCACAAATCACATCTTTTCCAGGCAGTGGAGCAAATATGAATATGTGGTAAATCTTCTCAATAAAGCCACAAAGCAATTTAAACTCACTGTGACGTCTTTGTGAGTGAGCGTTTTATATTTGTGGCGACTTAAAAGCAACTCAAAACATGGATTATGTTTTTTTAAAAACGATTTGGCATTTACTTTGGGGTTATTTAATTTAATTCAATCATGATTTTATTTTCAAATCCATCCATCCATTTTCTACCCCTTAATCCTCGCAAGGTTCAGTGGGGGTGCTGGAGCCTATCCCAGCTGACTTAGAGCTAAGGCAGGGTACACCCTGGACGAGTCGCCAGTTCATCGCAGGGGTGACGTAGAGAGACAGACAACCATTCACGCTCACATTCATGCCTATGGACAATTTAGAGCATGCTTAAGCATGTTTTTGGTTGTGGGAGGAAGCCAGAGAACCTGGAGAGAACCCACGCAGACATGCGGAGAACATGCAAACTCCACACAGAAAGGCCCCACCACCTGGTGTTGGGATTGAACCCAGGACCTTCTAGCTGTGAGCTGTGTCGCCCCCAAATTGAATATATGAGTGGCATAATGTGGAAAACAAGCAATTAATAGATACTGGTCCACATATAGGAGGGAATTTGAAGGCTAATTACTAATTATCTTTATTGTTTTAGAGCAAACCCTTTTTATTAGCATTGCTATTGTCATAATTTTTGGTCTTACTGGTACAAATCTTTAAATTGTTCCCTTTCAGTGGTCCCCAAATCTACTAATCACAGCCCACTCTCACCCAATTTTGCACAAACACAATGCAATATAGATGCCTTTTTAATTTTTACATGCAGTTAACACAACCTGGAACACCTGCTTCAAATGTGGCTGAAAATGCAATGCAGAAAGGTTACAGTATGGTTAAGTTTAGGTATAAAGTTACGTGGTTAAGGTTAGTAAAAGGTGTCAGGTGAGGGATAGACGGAAAATGCACAGAACATAAAACTGAAAAAGCATGAGGATAGCCAAACCTATATCTCTTATATGGCAGGGGTGAGTTTTGTTGCACTGCCACAACAGCCCCATCCAACTCCTTCTAAATGTGCGTCCGCCTTAACTATTGCAATCTTAAACAACCTGCATGTCTTGCAAAAAATTAAACAGGTGTCTATATTGCTTGCAGCTAGAAAGTGAAATATCATTGGTATTTGTACAGAATGCGTTGAGAATGGGCTCACGAATTAAGTCTAATTTTTCAACCAAATTTTGTAGACTAGTGAGGAATGTCGTTTTCAGTGATGTTGACACTTTGTTGTATCCTTCTACCTTGATGAGAACCTTTTAAGCTTTTTGACAAGTGATGCAGTTTTAGGCGGTTCTCTGTTCAGCTGATTTGCTCAGATTGTCAGTTTTCTCACTAGAATGTGTGTGTGTGATTGGTGGGAAGGTGAGGCTATTTCAAAAAGCAGTCTGTATTTAGTCACAATTGAAATATACCTTTTGTAGTGTTTAACTTTTGGAAAATAAGAGTATTCGTCCTTTTGCTTGCAAATGAAATTTATTTGAAAGATCTATTCTCAACAATTGCTGTTTACGTTCTAATATGTTCATGTTGTCTTACTGCTAATTGAAACATCCCCATCACCCCTCCCCTCCTCCATTGACTCCCTCCCTCATTTCCCCAGGTTTAGTTGATGAGGAGCTCCTGGAACTGCTCGGACCGGAGGAAACGTCCAAAGGAGTCTTTCTCCATCAGGGCGTAGATCCTCTTTTGGGCCAGGTCAAAGGTGGTGGGGGACAGAGCCACCAGGTTCCTCAGAGTCACATCCTTGGTGAAATGGTCGATATTCACCTGTGGTCCAGAAGAGAAAGGGTGTGAGAAGGGAAGACAAAGAAGATGCAGTTCAAAAGATGAAGTATAGACAGAGTACTGAAAGAGTAACATAGATAAGAAGCAGGATTAATTTTGGAAGGATGGGGTTATATGTGTGTATATGATATGGATGACGATGCCTGTCTACCATCACGGTACCTCCACTTCGAGATTATCAGGACCTCAGAACATAAGAATAGTGCTCTATGGCGACAGGCAATTATGTTTTTTGATTCAGTTTGATTATTCCATCACCTACACATATGATTTTACCAGCCAAGAATGTCATAGTTTGTTGTTGATAAGAAAATAGTACCTAATTTTGTCTTTGTGGACTATATTTCCATCTCACCTGACATATGTCACCAAAACTGCAACCACATTCTTCAAGAAAAAAATAAACAGGTATTTGGTCATTTTTGTTTATTCCCATGATTATTTTGATCCTTTTTTGGTTAATTTGTTCATTTTTGTCACCCTTTTTTATTTGCTCATTTTTGCTCATATTGTCGCTTATTTTGTTAATTAATTTTTGTTAATTTACTTGATTAATTTCTTCCTTTTTACTCATTTGGTGATTATTTTGTTCATTAGTACAGTGGAACCTCGGACAACAACCGCTTCTGACAACGACAAATTCGGATACCAACGAAAAAACTGCAAAAAAATTGAACCGCATAACGACGAATTATCCGGACAACGACCGAAGACATGTCTACGCCCGGGTCACGTATGCATCACTTCCGGGTCTCGACGAGAATGACCCAGAAGTCAGAGCTCTAGCCGCTAGTGCTAGGGAAGCTGGTGGCTAGCTAGCGCTAGTCGGCTGTGAAACAAGACTGCCTCACCATCGGCATCTATGAATCAGCTCAACTCCTTAATGCAGAACCCAAAAGCGTGGTCCTGCGTGTCCTAGCCTCTGCCATCATAAGCTAACTCCACTCCGGAACCGGCTATGTTGTTAGCTGTAGCCGTAGCCTGGGCAGCACCATGTCAGTGTGTTGGGCCATGTCGGTGTGTCGGGCCAGACACGCCGTTGCTGGGGCCGTTAGCCGCCTGTGTTAGCAGCCCGGACCGTGTCGACACAGCGCTGCCTGGGCACCATTACCACGGCCCGGGCAGCGCCGTGTCCAACCGTGTCGACACGGTGCTGCCCAGCCCGGACACGCCAGCTCGACACGGAGCTGCCCAGGCCATGTCGACACAGCTAACAGCCGTTAGCAGCCTCTGTCTGTGTTAAGAGCCAGCATCTCCGGTCTCTGGAGTTTGTTTACAGTTATGGACGTGTGCAGTGTCCACGGACACACTACCAAGCCATAAGCCAAGGTAAGAATACAATCTAAATCATTTTTAGAACTAATTTTATTCATTCCGTTTCAGATCATTAACATAACTTCCTTTTCAAATAATAATAATGAATAAATGTGCACATATGTGAAATACATACTTTATATGGGAGTTTGTCGTGGGTCCAGAACGGATTAATTGGTTTTACATGTATTCCTATGGAAAAAGTCACTTTAAATAACGACTGATTCGGACACAGACCGTGACACCGGAACGGATTATCGTTGTTATCTGAGGCACCACTGCACTTGTGTCAGCTTTACAATTTACTTACTTTAATTTAATTTTTTGTTTATTTGTTGCTTAGTTTATTCTTTCTCATAATTTCCTTGATTGTTTGCTAGGTGTTTTTTTTTTTTTACATTTAATTGATTGTTTTCTTGGTTTTTCCTGTATTATTTTTACTCATTGAGGTGGAGCAAAATGCAACTGAGTAGACATAAAAAGTATTCTGCATAACATGTACTCTTTGAAGCACATTTTATAAGAAAAACTACTCAAGGACCTGGTAAAGGAGTGAAAGTACCTGAGTACTACCCACCTCTGGTCCGAAGGTATTTCAAGATCAGTGAAGATAGTTTCATTGGTCTTTGAGTTAAAACATGGACCCACGCGCCGCCCTACCAACTCCTCTACTTTGTTGCTCATACTTCACTGTGGCTTTCTTGACATATAAAATTATCATTTAAGCTCACAAACATCATACAGTGTATGTGTAAATGATGGATTAATTCAAATGGGACCAAAAGCTGTGTGTCTGTTGGCAGTGATTGAAATTGGATTCTTTTCTGAAGCTGAAAACCAGAAGGGCTGGGATGAAAGCACTTTATTTAATCACAAAGTTACTTACTACAACAGAAATGTTTTGAAAATACCCTGATACCTCGCTGTACGAAATTATTCCGTTCCAGTGTGATGCTGATACAGCGATGACTTCTCACAGCGAGGCGTGTTTTCTCCATATGTAAATAATATTAATCCGTTCCGGGACCCACAAAAAACTCCCATATAAAGTATATATTACACAACCATATGCACACATTTATTCATTATTATTATTTGAAAAGGAAGTTATGTTAATTATCTAAAAAGGAATGCATGAAATTAGTTCTAAAAATCATTTACAATATCCTCTTACCTTGGCTGCAGTGATGAATGTCGTCTTGTAGCGTGTGTCAGTAAGCTATGTTTACACAGCTCTGGGTAAACATAGCTGTGCAAACAGCATGTCTCAGCTCACTTAATGCAGTTGTCCGGCAATGGAATCATAGCAACAGCTAACTGAGAGGGTAAACTCAACAATTGAGGACTCGTCTGGGATCGTAGAACCGAGAGTGAATGGCCCTAACTTCTGGGACGTTCAACTGGGACATGAAACATAGTGTTAGCAAGGCTTTTGTGTGCTTCAGTGTGTGAAAATATTGTGGTTTGTTTTGAGTCAGCGTGCCGGTGCTAACAGCTAGCTAGCTTTGTGTCTCAGCTCACTGGGTGCCAATTTAGCTTAGCCACAGTAGGTTTATGGCTACTGTTCTTAGCTATCAACACAGAGCTGTGTTGATACCTAAGAACAGTAGCCGTAAGCATGCCAAGCAAATGCGTTGTTGTTAGCTCCCTCTTGGTTAACCCTCTAGCAAGACAGCAACCATTGTCAGCCACTGACCGATTTAGCTTAGCCACAGCTCCCGAGGTAACAACGCAAAGCCGGGCCTGCCGGTCTCTGGCTTCATCTGTGCGGACCGGACAGTGGCATACAGCAGTAAGAGGAAAGGTGTGGCAGTGTTTGTAAACAACAGATGGTGTCACCCAGGCCACAGCACTGTTAGGGAGAAGCTCTGCAGCAGGGACATTGAGCTACTAGCGGTTGGCATTTGGCCTATTACATATTATTGTGTCGACTGTTTACATCACTTCTGGGTAGGCAATAGTTCACTTCCGGCTGCTGATCTACTGTATCACATTCCAGGCCAGTAGGTGGCGGTAATGCACCTGTTTAGTTGAGTTTATCTCTTTCATACCGTGATGTTTTATGTGGACACCTGGACGCATTTTTGGCCAAAATATTTTTCGTACAGTGAATATTTTGTAGAGGGAAGCATTTGTACAGCGACATACTACTGTAAAGGCTTATAGAGTTACAGTATATGAACAAAGATGAGACCCCCTGCGTTTACGGGAGGAGGGGGTTCTGGTGAACTATGATTAGTAGTACATAGAGTCTAGAAATGCATATTTGTGCCATTGATACCTCAGCTGTAACTAAAAAGTGATCATACGAACATGTAACAGGCCATCCAGAACCAAATATATGTTTATTATTATCTTTTTTTAACATGTGTATATGGCAGTATTGTAAAGGAACTCCGCAAAAAAGCATTGAGTTATTTCTGCATAAAAATAGGAAAAACCATAAAAAGGAGAAGTCCGGATAAATAAAGGATGCAGGAGAAGATTTATTATTTTTCATGAAATGTGGGGTGGTTTTATGTCAATAGACTGATTAATAACCGATATTATCAAGTGTATGAAGGATTCTTAGAATCTGAGAGAGTTTCTGTCGTCAGTGACAATTCTGTGTGGGATTTAGATAACAGGGGAAATGGAAAAAGTAGATTAAGGTATGTGTCTGAGTCAGTCTAAAAGACGTGATGGATTGGGCGTTAAGTCCCAGTGATCGAGTGGACAAAATAAAACCAGTTCTCAAACCAGTCCTCACATTGGTATCGGACCATTCTGACAATATGATAACACACACCTTAATTTCAGTGTTAATTTTAATGTATGTTTTTAATATATTAATGTCTTTCCTTTATCCTGTGATTTTCTTAATGGATGCCTTTAATAAAGCACTCTGAGTGAACCTGTGTATTATTAGTGCTATACAAATAAACTTGCCTTGCCTATTGGAACACTTTTCGATAGTTTCCCAGCATGCTAATTAGTATTCAACAAATTTTTAATTTAAGTTTATTTAAAAATTACATTTGCATTTAACTACTATAGTATTACTACTTACAACTATTACACTCTGTAAGTTAGAGTTTATATCCATTTATTGGACTAACAAGTCTGTAAAGAGAATCACTTAATACCATGACGAAAGACTAGAAATAATGCCTCAGTGTTTTTTTTTTTTTGGATACTAAAGTGTACCATTATAGGATAAAACAAAATCCAGGAAGTAAAAGTTTTATTTTGTATGCTGTGTATGTCTGCCATCTCTACTGACTATCAGGGCTGATGAAGAAAGACAAAAAAACTCTTTGGGAACTATTTTGTTGATCATTACATAATCCATTGAAAATGCATATATGAAATGTACTTTTAGACTTGGAAACATACAGATTTTGCTTTATGCATCCATGGTTCCCAGATTTGTTAAACTGCAAATTTTTGTGGGTGACAAATACACAGGAACAACATCTTTGATTTCACAAACATGAAATCCTGGCATAACCCTATATAATTGGTCAATTTTCACACATACACCCCTGTTGGTCAAGCTACAGTACAGTATTTCTATTCTATAAGAAATTCAGCTAGTGTAGAAGTCTCTGACCTCTCTGGGTCCCTCAGACTGGATGAAATCCTCATAAATCTTCTTGGCTTTGGCGGCCATCTTCACAGGGTCCTTGGTCTTCTTGAAGTCCTCACAGGTCATCCAGAACTCAATATTCTCATCGCTGAACTCTGACTGCAGGAAGCTACGGAAAGCAGCCAGGCCATCTGAAGGAGCAAGACATGGTGGTGTTAGGAAAAAAGAAACAGACAGACAGTGGTGCCCTGGGTAACAAACCCTTCTACCAATGAAAAATTCGGGTAACGAAGAAAATTCGGCCAAAATTGTATTCCAGCTAACGGGAACGTTTCGGGTTATGAAATTCATAAGCCGTAAAATTTCAGGTTACGAATTTCATAATTCAGGTTACGACTCTCTTCACCTATTGTTTCACCTATTTTTTTCATTTTTTTTCACCAAAAATACTGCTTCATTTTATGTTTTTCATCATGGGACCTAATAAAAATGGCCATCTCATCCTCCTCTGGTAAGTGTCTTTATAAAAAAATCAATAAATGTGCACGTACGGGTGTGTAATACATACTTTATATGGGAGTTTTAGTGGATCCAGAATGGATTAATTGGTTTTGCATGTATTCCTATGGAAAAACTCACTCTGTCTAATGAATGATTCGCCCAATGAACATGACACCGGAACAGATTAAATTCATTAGCCAGGGCACCACTGTATGTCTATTTTGTGCTGCTGCACATGTAAAATTGTATATGAATCTTTTTTTACACTTTCTGAAAGCTGGAAATAAATACAGTTGTACATTTAAGACACATATAGTGAAAAATAAGGTTGTATGTATTTTCTTCTTATTAAAAACGTTTGGATGCTGTTGAAAATAGCACTTAAGTAATAAAATTCTCACTTGAAGGAGGAAAACATAGCATCTTCATAGTAGATCATTGAACCTGACACAAGCTATATTTTTTGATATCTTGTCCTCAGTCAGATGTCCAGGACCACTAGACCGTCCAAAACCATTGTGACCATTGGGATGATATGCCAAGAAGTCTACATGATGGAATCCATGGCACAGATAGGAAAATGGTGTGGTCAACAGGCACTCATTTTATTTTAAAGAGACAATAAGGCCATGTTCAGATTGCAGGTCTTAATGCTCAATTACATTTTTTTTGCTGAAATCCGATTTTTTTGTGTGGTTGTTCACATTATATTTTAAATGCAAAATCCATCAGACTCCAGTGTGAACAGTCTGATCACTGAAGTGACCCGCATGTGCAGAAGAAGACGTCATGTCAGATGCAGCACGCTGTGTTTATGGAAGTAAATATGGAGGCTACAGAAGTCAGCATGTGTGTATCAATTTTTAAGTTGTTGTGCAGTCGGAGCTGACAAATTTATGACTGAGTGATTCTGAGTCCATAGTTTACATCTGATTTTGCTGTGTCCCATCTCCTCCAGCGCAGAATTGTGACATCGGTTTCACTTTGAAAAACATCAGATACGTATCTGATTTAGGACCACGTTTGAAAGCGACCTGGGTTCGTGCTGTTCAGACTGTCATAAAAAAATCAGAAATGGGTCAAATATGGCAAAAAAAAAAAAAATCTGATTTTGCCTACAGTCATAGCCTAAGACATCCTATTTGATACAGTATGTGGTTGAAACCCAGCCATACACTGACAAGGAAGTATGACTCATCTTTGTGGTATTCTGAGCTGAAATTTAAAATACACATTCTACACACATATGAGAATTTTATGAAATTGTTAAAAAGACATAAAATATGCTTCCATTAGTTAAAGAAATGCCACATTCGCTCAGTGTTATAAAAAAATGTCAGGTGTATTTTATTCTGCATTTGTGAATCTGGAACCACATACTAAAGAGGGGAATGTGAAAGACTGAAATAAACACATTTACATTTGTTTGGAAAATATGTATGTACTGTATAGTAGATTCTGAGAGTCAGTGTGGCTAGAAATTTTCTACCCATTTTCAAATAAAAATCAGACACTTGAGTAAAAAAAAAAACACTTTAAAAACAGATTCTACGCTCATTGAGATATGACATACGGTAATTAAAATGATAAAAAGTGATAATAAATGTGAGTTGAGAATATGACATGGTGATATAGTAGGCATATTTTTAGCATTATTTTTTAGAAAAATATATGAGACAGATAGAAAACAGGAATAGTGCAAAATGTCAACTAAACCTTTTGGTCAAGAACAACTTGACAGCCGTTGTCCCAAAATCAGGCTTCATTTCACCAGAGGGCCATTGTAATTTAACACAATGGCCCCAAAAGGTCCAATTGTCTGAACAACATGTGTTGCAGATGATAAGCATTCAGCTTTCTCCCTTTGCTTTTATCAGCAATCTGAACGGCAAGTACTTTTCAAAATAGACTGAGTCGCAATCAGGCTGCAACATTTTTACGACCGTAAGTACGTGCGTACCCAAGGGCACACGCCAAAAGAAGAGCACACACCCATGAGAGCTGATGACATGGTGTTTGCTTTCATGACTTGTCAGCAAAGTTTTGCACAGTCCCTTGAAAGTTGAATTTAGTTTTAATAAATTTAGATTTGATTTGATAAATTTTGAACTTCATATCTCCTCACAGGTGGAAATAAGAGCTGGAGTAATAAACCACTGAAAAATCCCTGCAATTAAAGATTGCACAGGCATCAACATGTAAATGAGTTCAGATTTTCCATGTACTATCTATTAATTCAAGAGCACTATCAATTTCCTGTTGCATAATACACATGGCATTATGCAATTTTTATCTCACATGCGGAGGCAGTGGGTTAGCACTGTGCCCGAGAGGTAATAACTCACTGAAAATCCCATGGGAATTAACAAGAAAAAAGTCAGAAAGAATAATGTTAATGAAAAATCTCATGCAGATAAATAATCTCGGCACAGCAGTTTGCAGCAACCATAAATCAACAGTGGTAAAGCCATTTACACTTTTCCCTGGGGATGTTGCCATAACATCGTTTGCCTCCTTGGGCCAATTCAAATGCAGATGCACACACAGACTCATGCAGACATGTGAACACAGGAGAAACATACATCTCCCTGCCTTGGACTCTGTTGAAAGAGACACTTAAAAAGGTCTTTTGCCACCCACCCAGCGCAGATAAAAAAATGTTTCTCCATTTACATGTTTCAGCTGGTCAGTAACATCTGGATGCGAATGTGTTTGAACACACAGAGGCTACTTAAGAGACTTATTAGCAGGAGTGTTTAAACATATGCTACATGCTGTTAACCATTACAGGTGATCATCCATCTCACACGTAGTGTAGCTGTAGATTTAAGGGGAGATGGTGGTGGTGGGTGGAAGTTGGAATATTAGTTCGATGGGTGTAACATACTGTAGTATACAGCTCTCTGTTATTAAATAGAGGTTTTCTTTCTTTATTGGGTTGGTTTTTGCTCCTTGTTTTTTTCAGTAATTGTGTTTATTTTGTTCATTTCCTTGATTTATTTCTCACTGAGTTGTTATTTTTTGGATTATTTTCTTTTGCATTTATTCTTTAATATTTTAATCATTTTGCTAATTTTGGGTATCATTGCTTAGTTTGCTCATTTTATTTGTTTCTTGATTGATTTATTATTATTTCATGAATTTTGTTAGTTCACGTAATACTTTTGTTCGTTTTGGTAATTTTTTGTTTGTGTTCAGTTTTGTTAATTTTCATTACTATTTTGTTCCTGCTTCTTCACTTTAGGGCTTCTTTTGTTTAATATTGATCTTTTTGGGAATTATTATGTTCAATTTGTTGCTTATTTTGCTCATTTCTGGTCATTTCCCCAGTTTTTTGTTTGTTTTCTTTATTATTTAAGTAATCGCCTTGACTTATTTATTAACTGGTCAGTTTTTCTATTTTGTTAATTTTTGGTTATCTTGGTAAATACGTTTGTTCTTTTCTGTTTCAGCTTTTCTCATTTTATTCTTTTTAGCCAAGTGTTTCTTTTTAAACCTATTTTGATCATTTTTGCTGCTGTTGCTTTTTTAAATAATAACTATTTAGTTATTTTTTTTTCCTTCATAAGAATCTGGAGTAAAAGCACAAGATTATGCATTAACCATCATTGGAACACAGAAAATTAAGTGTTCAATGCACAAACTTTCCAGGAGGATCCAGAAATGCCTGACTAAAAACTTTCTCCGTCATTGTTCAAATAAAACCTTGGTCTCATAGTAACTGATGTGAACAGAGTTATTGTTATATACAAGTAATATTCTGCTGATGACATTACTTATTTTTACATATTTTCTGTTGTATGTAGCTACAAACCTTAATCACAATTAGAATTAAAATCCTTTTGTTAAGTTCAGGAGCTAAAAGCACCACAGGGTAGAAGTTTATTTAAAGAGGGGCCTACAAATGTTTGCATATTTCACAGAGAGACAGTACAGATGCACAAAGTCAGTCATAAAAACATCATTCTGGAGCCATTTCTTGTCATTTTTGAGTTTTGTTTCACACATTGAGGCTTAAACATTTACCTAAAGTTCACTTTAAAATGTAATGGCTTCGTTCTCTTTGGTACATCGTGGGAATAAACATGACACTGTGAAAAACTAATTGCTGTGTCTGCTTAAATAAACACTTAAGTCACATGGATGCCTAAAGGAGCACACATGCAGGAATAAAAATGAAGGGAAAGTAAATGACCCAAGTAGTACAGAGCTGAATAGTTGTTATGGAAACCAAACTCTGCTAGATGTCCAGCATCTATTTAAGCAGCGCACGAGACACAGTACAGACCTCGAGGCAGGCATGATTCCCCCTTTTGGAATTGTTAAAAGTTAAACCAAAGTGCCTGCTGTTACATAATGAAGACCACTGCTTCAGAGAACATGGCACGAATTAATGATGCACTACTCTTTGCGGCTGTGTTTGGTTTTGGGCAAGGTGACAAACAAGGAACTCTATACTGCAGGTCTAAAATGTTTTTAAATGATTCTCCTCATTTTGGCTGCATTAAAGCATTTTCTTCCCTACAGTCGAAAGTTAGTGAGCAAATGGCATGATTTCTGCAAAAAGTGAAATTTTTATCTGAAAATGACACAAACTATCAAGCTGAAAGAGAACAAGCAATGGGAAACATGCAAGAAACAAAAACAAAATAACTAGGCTGAGTATTTTAACAAGGCACATCACACATGAACACAACACATTCAGTCTGAAACTCTGGAAGCCCAAGGTGACAGTGAGCCATTTACTTGACCTCAGAAATCCGATAACTAGGACTACCGGTAATCAGATTATTGTCATCATCGGATATGACATGTTTACATGCACTGCAGAAATGTGATAACTGAAAACCATGGTTTACATGTTTCAGTCCATCAGATTTCTTTTGGAATACTACGCACATAGTGATGTTAGACTCAATTTTTGTGTTATTTTCAAAACATTCTGCATTTCTTCCTGTTGGAGATGGAGGATGTCGAAGGTTCTCATTTTATTTGGCATGAAATTTGTCTCTTCTTCACTCCAGAAGTGGCTCTTTTGACTTTCCTCTGCTGCATGCTCTGTTTCTTTTTCTCATGTTGTGACTCATCACCTCCATTTTCCTACGATTTTTTTTCTACACACGCGCAGATGTAAAAGAACAATAGTACCGGTAATCAGATTGCTGGGTATACATGCACCAAGACATCGGAGTATTGCAGAGAAATACAGGTGTGTTAATTGGATTTCTCATAATCAGATGGCCATGAATGGATAAAGCACATCAGATTATGCTGTTACATGATCACTTTAAAAATTTGATAGAAATCACATGATGATCAGTGTTTTTGTGCGCATGTAAATGGGCTCAGTGAGGTCCATGGAATATAAAAATTGTGACTTATCTCCAGGGGTTGGCAGAGTACACAGACATACTGTAGTACTCAAGTAAAAGTAGATTTTACTTTAGAATTATAACAAGTCAAGTAGATATAAAAACATTCAAAAACATACTGTAAGTACCTGAGTAAGAGTAAGCAGTGAGTAACTTTGTAATTAATTTATTACAGCCTCATCCATTGTGTTCTAACAAGTTATTTATCCTACAGGTAAGAAGTCTCATTAATTGTCATTAATCCAGAGTCAGATCCAGAACCAGACAAATGTAAAAAGACACTGCTTAGGATTTATTTATTGCAAGATTTATCATTAAATATAGTCATTTTTTGTTCATTTAGTTGATTATTTTGACAATTTTTGCTCATTTTCTTCTTTATTTAGTTGACTTTGTTGAGTTTTGTTGGCTATCTTGTTCATTTTTGCTAATTTACTTGATTATTTGTAGCATTTCTGCTCATTTTGTTGTCTATTTGGTTGATTTCTGGTGCAGTTTTGCTGGTTATTTGGTTCATTTTTGTTACTGGATAATTTTGTTGATTTTGTGTTGATTTTGTTTTTATTTTTATGTTCATACTGTATTTCTCCAACTCATTGACATGTGGCCAAAAGTTTTTTCATCACAAATGTAACTGCCTAAGAGTGAAAAGAAGTCCTCAAAATACTCGCAGAAGTACATTTTTCTCCCAAAACACAAGTACATGGAGTAAATTTCCTTGAGATCTACCAACCTCTGCTTATTTCCCACATTAGAAAAAAGGCATCATCCATTAAAAAAAAAAAAAAAACATTATTTTGTCCTTTACAAAGATCTCTTTTTTTTTTTTTTACTCTTATTGAGATGAGGCAAAATGTACTTGAGTACAACCCACCTCTGGTAATGTCATGTAGGTTGTTCCAGTGTAAATCAAAGAGTACTGCATGAATGCGTTGGACCAGGGGAAATGAAGAGGAAGAATGTGTACATCAGTGGGAAAAAAAAGAGTGAGAGATGAGACCTACAGCTGTTGTTCAGGACTCGGTCCAGACTCTCACGCCATTGAGCTGCTTCCTCAGGTGTAGGCCTGCACACAAAATACCTTTGTTCAGTCAGGAAGCATAAAACTATTTCCAATATTAAATCTTAAGACTTACGAGCTAAAACCCCACTTTGACCTTGTATAAAATGCTTACAATTATGATTGAGTGGGAACATTAGCGATGAAACTATATGATGTACATTATCTGTAAGATGCTGTTGTACAAAACCTAATAAGACAGTGCCTGCATACACTGTAGATATATGAGTAGGAGAGATGGAGCTATATGACCAAACTCCACACCATATCTTTTCAATAATAAGGTTTTACTTAAACACTTCAAACACCGTGCTATAAATGATAAAGCTCTGTGAGCCAGACTATGTGCTTTGATCTTTATCATCGTGTCTGCTGTGAGAAACTCAGAGGAGTCTGGAAAGCATCCGCAGAGAATTGACTGCGCCTGGTAGACGTGTCATACCACTCAGTGGAAGCGTTTAGATATTGACGTCTAACTTAGACCAATTTAACCAATACGGTATAGCCACTAAAGATGAAACATTGTATGAAGATTGTGTGGTCTTCCTCTTAGACCTGTGACAAAGACCATAACTCTATAGAGAACCAGGTGAAAATGGATATTTCCACTTGTTTTATGCAATATATTAATGGAAAATAAATGACTTAAAACCAATTAAATTAGAGCCTGTCTCTGTTAAGCACATCGAAAGGAAAAAAGAACATCAAAGCAGGATTCATTTTCATGACCTCTTCTGAGATTGCGAGATAAACACAAGTGCAAAAATAAACACATGCAAGGACACTTTCTGTCTCATACATTTTAATGGCCTGTGCAGTCTGGTCGTTTCATAAATAAAGGCCTAACACCTTTAAAATAAAACGATCTATAGCTTTGCATCTTCTAACACGGACATATGAATCCAGTCGGCGTCCACAAAGGTTTTATGTCCTTTCATCTCCACATCGCCACCTGCTTTGGGTTTGTCTTCTCTAGTTTAAAGGGAATTATCTGGTTGATTCTCAAAGAAGCCTTCCTGACCTCCACATGCATTTATCTCTCTGAGCAAAGACTCACTTTTGCAGCTTCTCTGGCTTCTTCTCCGTCTTCTCCGGGTACGGGATGATAAGGTCAATGGCATTTTCTGGCTTCTGCAGTAATACTCCGAGTTTCGACTTTATCTCCTTAGCCCTAGATGACGGGAAGATCAGATGTAACGCGGTGTGACACATTGTCTAAACCTCTCCAGGACCTGATCAACTTGATTTCAGACAGGATGTTTAATTAAGCTTTCAACATCCGTACTTGAAGTATTTCTACAGGCAACAGTGTTTTTCTGATTCATTTCTAAGTGTTTTTATCAAATTTCTGATATCTGTGATTAAAAAGAAGGACCAGGTAGGAAAAGCAGAAAGTAAAAAAAAATAAAGAAGTCAAAAGAGCAAAATTTGGGCAATAATTCCAGCAGCTTTACTCATTTACTAATTTCAATTCAGGTTTTGTAAACAGAGAATTAACAGAAATCCCAAAGAGCATCACAAACATCATGAAGCTAAACAGGAAAATAGTTTGACTTGTTTTAAACTTTGTAAACTTTCTTTAAGTCTTCCTTTACAAGTACTACAAAAAGTTTTAGTGTTTAAATGTGCCTGACAAAGTTCTTGCTGAAAAAATATTTAAATAACACATAAACATTGGTAAAAGTTGTTGAAAAATCCTTTCTGGAAAACAGAAATTAATTACAGAACTTAAAAAGTTAACTTTAACTTGCCTATATGAAACTGAAAGATACAGACCCTTATTTATTTCTTAATTTTCATGATATGATTTGGACTAGTTCTTCTTTTATATTCAAATAACATTTTACATTGTAGACATGACAGCTAAGGTAATGTGATATTTCAGGTCTCACCTTTCGAGGCAGGTTTGGGGTAAGGCAGCTAATCCTTTACACATTTTCCAGCACTTTCAGTCGCAGAACTTGAGTGAATATAGTCTTCCTGTTAGTTCAATGCAAGTCCCAGAATCCCTTTTGCTTTCTGACTCTGGCTTTCAGCACATGGGAAGCTTTATACAGGCGTCCTTTGGGCTGCAGGCCAACAGCTAAGCCAATCAGACTGGAATGTGTGGAGCACCGGCAGCTGAGGAGCCTGGATAAGGAAGGGCGGGTTTTCATGGCTCTTTGGCTTTGAGGTTTCAATTAACAGACAGGTCTGGAGCTGAGTACCGGATGCACACCGGAGAGCCATCGCTTTCCTCTGGTGTTGTCATTTGTTGTTGTTCTGTTTTGTACATTATGTTTCAAATCTAAATCAAACACATGTCATACTGGGGATAAAATCCTCACTTATTTCACTGCTTGCTGATGTAATGACCCACTTTGTCCTCATTACACAATAATAATGCCATATTTGTATAAGCACATGTGTGATGTTGAATTGTTTTTATTTTTTTTATTATTTTTTACATTTAACCTGTATATAACCAAGCAAATATATGTCATTCGATGAGTGAAAATGAAGTACTGTAGATCTGGCTCAAAAACTGACCAAGTTCTTTCTTACAATGTAGAATTTGAACAAAAACCTCTGTAATTCAGCCAATCAGGCAGAAGGCCAATTTTCATGCCCCTGGTGGGATGTTGCCTGAAACAAAACAAAACAAAACAAAACAAAACAAAACAAAAAACAAAACAAAACAAAACAAAACAAAACAAAACAAAACAAAACAAAACAAAACAAAACAAAACAAAACAAAACAA
>JAQQAE010002269.1:2532-17964 GCA_029823295.1 Pseudamia nigra
GTTAGTTCGGAGCCTTTTGGCTGCGACAGGAGCCCAGCAGCGAAGGCCGGCTTGTTGATGTATTTGCTTTGCTTTTATGACTTCACACGTTCTGTTTGATTAACATCTGTTTAATAAATGACTGTGATGTTTTCTAAATGATTTTGTTCTGGTCGTCCTTCCACTGGCAACGGGGAGAATTTTGAACATGCTCACAATAGATACTGTATGTTTATTTTGTCAGTCACAATTAAGTTATTTTACTGAGAGTATGACATTGTTTCGGGTGGGTGGGGGAGTCTGTTTGGTTTTGGGGGCGTGTTGTTTTTTGTTGTGATGTTATAATTTGCAAATAACAAACAATAAACATATTTGTGAAAAAAAAGAAACCCAAACTTTGGTTAAAGACAAACCAGTCATGCACTCATTCATAAAGTATCTCCTTCACATTCCTGCACCAAGGGGGTTTCTGGGAAATCCTGGATGTGAACCTATAGTGATAATGTTTGTGAACCTGTTAGTTTAAATTGTACAAAATGCTTGTTGATGGAGTGAAATATTTTCTGTGACTTCTGCCTTAGTACTACAGATGAGATTTAGCTATTTTTCTAAATCCAGGAAAATTACATTGATGTACAATGCTGATATGTTGAATAATGAAAATTAAAATAAAGTGTTTACCAGTGACCACCATCTGTTTAGTTTACAATATCATTCCCCGGCATCATGCCTCTCCTCCATAATGTGTTCTAACGCTAACTCGATCATGGAGCCTCTCCCACGCTGTCTGTGAGCAAGACGAAAGTTGTTAACTTTATGTTTAAAGACGGACCATCAGATCACTTTTATTTAAATTTAACCTTTATTTATACGTGTGATCCCATTGAGATCCAACGTCTCATTTTCAAGAGACACCTGTTTCAGACATCAAAATAAATCACAGCAACACAAACAATAAAATGTTTACGCAAAACATGCTAAAAACACATGCAAAGATCCCAGTGATGATTTCACGATATCACTTACACAACTTTTAAAGTCAGCATATCAGACATGACAACTGAAGGTCCTTCAGTAGTGTATTACATCATGACTAGACACAAAGGGAGAATGCTTTCTTCAAAGTCCAAATAACACACGTGAAACCATGATGACTCATGACAAAAATGTGTTCACTAATTTTGGAGAGAATTCCAGTGTAACTCTATGGGAGTCAGGGCTCTGAGAGTTACTACTGCATCAGCCTCGCTGCAAAGCAATGGTCCTGGCCCACTAGTGGTCACTAAAAGAACAGGGGTGTGGCCACAGGTGCACATTTGCATTTAAACCAACAGACACAAAAATTTTGTTTCGGACGCTCAAGGAAGGATCTCTCTAAGGATTCATTTGCATGAATCTGCATCGTCTCATCTTTTTGAGGACCGTTCCCATCCACTCTGCATTGAAGGATCCTTCTGAAGAGTAAGTCATTTTGGAGAAATTCCAAGGATCCATCTGTGGCCACTGAGTACCCACAGTCAGGTGTTTGAGGCTTGAAAATGCCTCTTAATGAAAAGTCACTTTATCAGCGTAGTGTGTATTTAAATATAATGAGCCCAGTTTGTTTTCATAATAAACAGTACTTGATACACAAAAGAAATTTAATTGGCTTGAAAAAATGGAACACCAAGGGAAAAATAAAATCATCAAAAATGTTAAAAAAGCCATTGGCAGAGGAAAGCACAGATTGCATAATGAAGAAGTAAAAGAAATTATTACTAAAATCAGATAAATAGCCTTCTAAAATTAAATAATGACTCATTTCTATTAAGCTACAGCAGTGTTATATATATTTTTTCTGCAACATGGAACAAACTGAGCTTAAATTAACCCAAAATACCAAAATTTTACGAATTAAAAAAAAGTCTTTGTTGATGTGTGTATAATTGAAGTATTATTTTACTAATGTTAGCCATGCTGCTGCAGCGTAGCTAGCAGGCTGTCAAATACTTGGCACTGTGTGCTGCATGGAGCTGCATGCTGGGTGTATGAAGGTATTCCCTCCTCTTGCAGGTGGCCATGCTATCGTCTTTACATGTAAAATATCATAACTCTTTTGGGCACTTCTGCCTGGCAATATGATGGATATGTTGTAAACAAACCAGCGCTGCATGTGTGTCATGTCATTGTGTACATGACGGGAACGATAACGAAATCGATAAGGCAAGGAATTGATCCCCAGGGAACCGGTTCCGGTTCTCAACAGAACTGGTTCTCGACTCCCCTCCCTGCAGAGGATCCACAGATGGAACCTAGAAATTTGGAATGACTTAGCTGTCTGAAGGATCATTGACTTGGCGAGACCAGACGACATACAGATGATGTCAAAATTATTAACCCCCCAATGAAAATTTTGTTTTTTACGGATCTTTTTCACAGCTGCTGTTTGAAAGAGTGCCAATGCACAAAGCTCCATAGTTGTGGTTATACGTTTATATTAACAACACCAAAATATGCCTTTGTTTGGCAATGCTTGGTGATGTTTTACTGAGTTAGTAAACTAGCAGTTAGCATTAGCTTACCCATAAGAACCCTGACATGCTCCTGCAGCTTCACCGCCATTTGTCCAAATATGGTTATATCCTGCTTTTGGCCCCAAAATGTTACCCAAGAAGTCACAACCTGATTGACCTCGAAACCAGTGAATGATGTCACAGTCACTTTATGGTCAGTGCATAATAACTTTGCCTGAAACTGTACATTTATGTAAATGGATGCATCTCAGGAGCCTTCCTCGCCATTTGGTCTATTTGCTGCTCACTACAAGGACTCCTCTTTGGTCAGTGAAAGAAATGATGGTCAAGGAAGGAGCCCAGCTTTTGAGAAACACCCAGCCTTTTTAGAAATGGCTGAAAAAAAATCCTCCAGAGCCATGTTAAAAATGATACAATATGGCTCCATTAAAAAGCAGAACAAATATCACAGGGCAGACAGGGCTTCCGTCTGATAAAGAATTCCAAAAATACTTTGAAGAGGGGAATATAAAATGAAGTGACCTGAGGGCAGACATTTAGAGCAATGGTTGACTGTCCATGAATAAATTATGTGCTGGGGAAAAATCCTGAACAGCTTTAAAGGCTGTTTTTTGTTTTTTTTCATCTTCAACCTGTAACCTTTCTTTTCAGTGAGGCAGAACAAAATGTCATGTCTGCCAGGCGTCGCAGACAGCTGCTGCTTCCCTGTAAACACACCGACTAAAAACATCCTGGACGGGTCATGCGGACCGCCCCGGAACCCACCTCATCACACTCTGACCCGGAAACGAAAAATACAGTGTTAATGGTTTCTGAGAAGCATACTGAACACATAGACCAGTCATAGGGGTAGATTACAGGAGGAAATGAGGAGGGGTGGGGGCAAATTTGGGCATTGTTTTATTATTTTTCTTCATTTCCTGAATTGTTTTTCTTCATTTTGTTTTCATTATTTTCTTCATTTAGTTCATGTGGTACAAAGTGAGCTATTTTTGGCAATTGTACATGTAGTTTTTGTTTATGTCATTGCTTATTTTGTTCATTTTTATTCATTTTATGTATTGTTTCATTCATTTTTTTGTTCAGTTTTGGTGCTTATTTTGTTAACATCATGGCATGTTAAATATGCTGTACCATACAGTTGACGAGGCAGTTATAGGGTTATTTTGTAAATTTTCATGATTATTTTGTTCAATTTGTGTTTTTTTATACATTTCTTTTTTTTCATTTTGTCACATATTTAATTCATTTTGTAGACTAGTTTGTGGCTTTTTTTGTATTATTTTTTATTATTTTGATGCTTATTTTCTTTTTTGTATGACTTTTTAAAATTATTTTCTTATTTTGTTTATTTTATGGCTTTTTAAATTAGTTTTTTTTGTAATTTTGTTCATTTTCTTGATTATTTTGTTCTTTAGTTGCTTATTTCATTCATTTTCTACATCAATTTGTAGATTAGATTTTTTTGTATTTTCTACTATGTTGTTTCTCATTTTGTGCATTTTTCTGCTTATTTTGTTCATTTTGCTGCTTTTTTGCATTTTTATTTTGTTTTTGATTTTTGCCAGTTACTTCCAGCATTTGTTGCCCCTGCTACAACTTTTTTGACATGTGTTGTTGCCATCAAATTCAAAAGGAACTAATATTTTGAATGAAATGGTAAAATGTCTCTGTTTTAAAATCTAATATGCTGTTTGTGTTCTATTGTGGGAAAATACATGGGTTTATGAGATTTGCAAATCATTGCATTCTAATTTTATTTACATTTACACAGTGTCCCAACTTTATTGGAGCTGGGATTGTAGATCGGTTGCTTACTTATTCATGCTTTTTGGGTCATTTTCATGACTATTTTGTTTATTGTGAAATTAATTTATTATATTATTGTCTTCAATTTTGTACATTTTCTTCATTGATGCTCATTTTCTTAAAAAATTTGTTCAGTTTTGCTAATTTCATTGCTTGTTTTTTTCAGTTTCTTACCATTTTTGTTGATTTTTGTAGATTTTCTTGATCATTTTGCTGCTTAGGATTTTTTTTGCACTATTTTATTTTCTTAATTTTCCTCATTATCTTGTGTATTTTTGCCAATTTTATCAATTATATTACTATATATCTAGCTGTCTACAAATTGATGCATTATGAATTTACCAGAAACAGAAAAAATGAAGTTTTTGACGCTGCAGATCTCCATGAAGATCTCGAGATGCTCTACTAAATCTGTCCCTTTATGTAATGCTCACGTTAAACCTATACATTTGATTTAAGTCTTTTGACTTAAAACGATAAATATGATGAGAAATATTGATATGCCGTCTGTTCATTCCTGCACACTGCTGCTGCTTTTCTATGAGCATGAATTTGACCTACAACATGGATTAGTTGTGAGTTTGATCTGATCTCTGGTTTTATTTGAATTAGATGGAGATTTGATGGTCGAACTGTGCTTTATCCGTGATTAAGGTAGGCAGAAAAAACAACATTAGTCCATATTTGAGAATGTTTTAATATCCATCACATGTACAAAGTCACAACAAACCCGCTGGCGCTGAGGATTTCTGCATATATACAAGGATTTAAAGGGGTTTGAGGAAGGATTTCTATGCAAACGAGAACATATATGTTAAATTAGAAACTAAGTCAAAACATGTACATGATAGTTTACACGTTTATTTTACAGCAAATCAACCTGACAACAGTAAACACAGTCTGTCCTGGACGGTGTGCACTCACGATGGGTCAACCAACAATACACCAACCTGAAATCCTCCATAGTCTTTACAGCAGTGGTTCCCACACTGAGGCCTGGGGCCCAAAATAGGTCATGAAGCCTTTTATTTAACTGGGTCTCCTCATTGTGTATTGATTTTAAAATGTTGTGTACAGTATTGTATTGTTCATTTTTCTCATTTTTGTCCATTGTTTGGATTGTTTTGTTCATTTTGGTAATTTTTTTTCATTATTTTGTTCATTTTCTTGATTATTTTCTTGATTTTCTTAATTATTTTGTTCATTTTTGCTCAGTTCGGATGATATTTTCTTTATTTTCCTAATTATTTTGTTCATTTTTTGTTCCTGTTTTCATTGTCTTGATTATTTAGCCTTTTTTTCCTTATTTTTTATTTTTGTTTATTATTTGGTTGAATTTTGTTTTCTATGTTTTTACGCCATTCTAGATTTCTTTTTACTACTTGAGTTTAATTTCTATTCATTTACTTACTTTATTATTTTGTTAAGTTATATTCTTTCTGAAGCTTTTGCTCACTTTGGCTTATTGTTCTTATTGCTTTGTCCCTTTTTGTTTTGATTAGTTTGTTTTTTTTTATTCTTGATTTTTGATTATTTTCTTGGTTGTTTTTTTTTTCATTTTTGATTGGTTTTGTCTTGTCAGTTGGTTCATTTTGGTGCATGATTTTGCACATTTTATCCTCATTTTCTAGAATGCTGTATTGATTATTCTGTTCTTTTAATCATTTTGTTCTTTTTGCTTATTGTTCTCATTCTTTAATTATTTTGCTCGACTTATGTTTACTCTTTTCTAATTTGCTATATTATTGTTACTTTTTGGTTAATTTTTTTCATTATTTTGTTCATTTTGGGTTTTTTTTTGCTCATTCTTTTTGATTATTTGGCTTATTTTTGCTCATTTTGTTCATTTTGATTCTTTTTTTGGTCAGTTGTCTTTATTATTTGGATCATTTTGGTCCATTTTGTGTTTAGCATCTTGGTCATTTTGATTTTGTCTCTTCATTTTGGAGATTATTTTCTTCCATTTGGTTCATAATTCCTGTTCCTTTGTTCAACTTTGGGGATTTTCTTAATTTTTCCTCTGGATGTTCATGTTCTGGATTATTTTGTTCATTTTGGATCAGTTTTGCTCCTTTTGTATTGTTTTTTCAAATTGTTCTTTGTTAAGGTTTATTTTTTGATTATTTGCTCATTTATTATTTTTTATACTTTGTGCATAATTTTGTTGGTTTTTTTCATTATCGTATATTTTTTTCTGTTTTGCTGAGTTTTCATAATTTTTGTGACTACTATTTATCTTTTTTGTTTACTTTGATGAATGTTTTTGCTCGTTTTTCTTTTTTTCATTTTGTTTAGTATTTTGCCATTTCATAATCCTTATCTGTACATTCAAATAGTAAAAAACCTTAAAATACTATATTAGATTTGTCAGTTTGGGTCCCGCATAGACGCCATTTTTGTGTTTTTTTGATCTGGAGTCCAGGTAAACTTCAGGAATCACTGCTCTACAACATCTTCTCCTCTCTCTCCCATGGTACAGGGTCCTGCTCCTCCTCCACGTGCGTATCCCTGCGTCCTGTCCAGAAGTGCTCCACATCTGGGAACGTCTTCTCCTTGGATTTGGAACAGGCGTTGGCCACGGCGTTGGATCCGACCTCCGCCCCGTTCCCCTCCGTCTTCGGACATGTATTCTTCTTGGCTGCGTGCTTTGAGCCTCTGCATGTGGCGATGAACCAGACGGAGATCAATCCCTGACGCACGTCGTCGTACATGGTCATGAGTATCACCGGCGAGAGCGCGCTGCATGCGTAAAGGAGGACTTGCGCAAAGATGATGAAACCCACGGGGGGTTTGTTGTAGCCAAGTCTGGTCCAGGTGAACGTTCCCCGTTCCGGGAGCAGCATCAGTCCACATGCACCACTCAAGCACAGCAAAACCAGAGTCACCTTACTCTGATGGTGAGGGCTGGGGGCGTTGTTCACCGCCGCGTGGAGCGTTTTGGTGTAGTAGGCGAGCGTAAAGATGATCGGCACCACAAAGGTGACAGTCGGGTAAATCTTGTAGAACAAACTCATGAAGTCAGACGCGCACACCGGTATCTCTGAGACGCAAATGGTGCCGCTTTCATGTGGCAGTAAAGTGGCAAAAAGCATCTGCGGGATAGGAAACATCATAGACACTATCCACACGAACGCCAGGGCTCCGTGGATCCACGTCGGGCTGTAGAAGGGCCCCGAGGCGGCGCTGGAAACTAAAGTGTGTTTGGATCTGGTGGTGACGGCGAGGAGGAGAGTTTTTGCCACCACGCAGGAGTGCTGGAACCAATCCGTGGTCCTACAAACAAAGCTCCCCATGGTCCAGGTCTGCTTGTAGTAAGTGACGGCGCGCACCGGAGCGCACAGCAACAAGATCACCAAGTCCGTGGAAGCCAAGGAGGCGAGGAGAGCTTTTATCTCCGAGCCCTTTCCGCTTCTGAAATCACGGATGAATATGAGCAAAAGCAGTAAATTGCCAACAGCTCCAGAGACACAGATCCCGATGAGGATGACAGGCATCGCCGTCCTGATGTCCTCCCCCTGGAGGAGCTGAACTCCTCCAACGAAATCAAAAAAGGAAACATTTTCTGGTCGCTCGAAATCCATGCCTCCTCAAAGTTTGATCGTGCAAATAAAAATGCTGCCAACTAGAGAGCAAACCGTTCAAGGGTAAAGCCCACGTTCCTCCACAGACTGAGGATCCTGCAGGAAAAGGCGGAGGAGCTCTCCGGGACGCCGACGCTGCTGAAATGCGACTAATGGGGTCGCGCTCGCATCAGCAGTGGGCGCGCAGGCTGGCAGGTAGGCTATTTCAAGTGCTGCCATTTAGCATCGTCAACCACTCACGTCATGTTATCAGTGTGGCTCCGGGCTGCAGCGCACAGCCCAAATGAGAGCACAGCATGACGGGATTTACACGTTAAAGCGCACGGCTGCTGCGCGCATCTCCAACATGGCACACTGACACCCAAACCGATCCCAGGACGGTTCAAAAATTAATTATAGTCCTGTGAGCAGTTTTTTCCCCCTTGTCAATCATTCACTCAAACAAAAGAGTATATTTAGAGATTTTGGGGTCATTTATAATCAGATATTTGCGGATCCGATTGGAAATGTTGTGCGTCAAACACTTTGTCAAAATGCAGCAAATGATGAAAATGGCCAAAAAGGAACAAAATGAGCAACAAAATAAAGGAACCCCCAAATTAACAAAGCAATCAAGAAAATCAGCAAAAAAATGAGCAAAATCTGACAAACTTTAAATTATATAACAAAAATTAACATAACAAAGGAAATGGGAGAAATGAGCCACAAAATGAGCAAATCTTACCAATAGAAGCAAGAACATGTATGAAATAAAAAAGAGAATCAATACAAGTTAACAAAAAATACACTTTATGAAAGTGGAAATAAATCAACAAAATAAGCAAGAAAATGAGGGAAAAAATGAAAAAAACTTGAAAAACGTCTGAAAAAAACTGAACAAAAATCAAGAAACAACATGAGAAAAAATGAACATAATGACCAACCCGTAATAATATCAACATCAAAAGCAAAAATGAACAAAAACTTGGCCGCCTTAAAATCCAAAATTAAAGAAAATGAGTCAAAACAAAATCATTATTACATTTACTGGAAAAGGACAATAAATTAATACAATTTAGAATATGATCAGATGACAGAAACAACAAAATGAGTACAAATAAAGAAAATAAAAGAATAGTCAAGAAAATTAACAGAAATTAATAAAATTATAATCAGAATATATGACTAAACATATATTTACAAAAGTCAAATTTGTATATTATAATACACAGAGAATGAAAATGAACAATATAAAGAATAAAATCAACAAAAATGAGTAAAACAATCACACAAAAACAAGAAAATGAACAATTAAAAAAAAAAAGAATAAAATGATGCTGGCTACATTGAGCCAGTGACAAGAAAGGACTGGAAAAGTTGGAAAATGCTTGTAAAACACATGCCACCGGTGGTACAGGAAGATTAAGTGTCAACAGGTTAGTACCATGAACGAGCAGAGAGCATCTGAAGTAAAGATACTGTAGCAAGGACAGCAATGGCCGCTTTATTGGCTGCATCGTTATAATACAGTGGTGCCCTGGATAACGAATTTAACACGCTCTGTGTCCAAATCATTCTTTATCTGAAGCAACTTTTTCCATAGGAATACATGTAAAACCAATTAGTCCATTCTGGATTCAAGACAAACTCCCATTCAATGTATGTATTACACACTCCTACCTGCACATTTATTCATTATTATCATTATTTGAAAAGGAAGTTATGTTAATTATCTGAAATGGAATGCATGAAATTAGTTCTAACGAACGCTTCGTTAGTAGAAGCGTTCATTACCCAGGGTTCCACTGTACTGGGTTGGACCTCGGAGCTATCATCATGTGGTCAGAAAGGCAAGGACATAGTCAGCAGCAATACTCATGTCACCTTTGGCATCTTAGGACTAAAGGTCCCAAAATGTGTCCCCGCCGGCAGCCTGAAGAGTTGATACAAGGTACTGTAGGATGGATCCATGCTTTCATGTTTCTTATACAGTATCAATCACTACCATAACTTCTGAATGAGAGCGGAAATGAAGACTTATCACACCAAGGAACATTTTTCCATCCTTCTAATGACCACTAATGTTGAGTCCAGGTGAATTATAGCCTTAGTTTCCTGTTCTTAACTGGCAGGAGTCTGTTGTCCATCTGCTTCAAGGCCTGACATGTTGGACATCATCACTCAGCTGCAACCAGTGGTTGAGTTACTATCGTCTTTCCATCACCTTCAGCCAGTCTGAGCATTCTCCTTTTTGCAACAAGGAATTTTCATCCAGAGAACTGTTGCTCACTTTTCTCTTTCACAGAAATTCTCTGTAAATCCAAGAGATGGTTGTGTTTGATCAGCGGTTTGTGAAATACTCAGACGTCCATCTGGCACCAACAACCATGCCATGTTCAAAGTTGTGTAAATCCCGTTCTCTTGCTTGGTTTAAACTTCAGCAGGTTGTCTCAGCTGTGTCTACATGCCTAAATGCACCGACCGGCTGCCGTGTGATGTGATAATTAGATATTTGCATTGACAGGTCGCATTAACAAGTGTTCCTAAAGAAGCAGCCAGTGAGTGTTTAAGGAGAGGTTGATGCTAAAAGCACAGGGGCAGCTGTAGCAGTCACTGCCATTTTTGAAGGGAAAGTCCACAGAGAAACAACAAAGTAAATAACTCTCAGACTCTTCTTTAGTAGGACTGTCACGAGACTGTGTGAACAAACAAAATCCCGAGTCAATACAACACAACACTGAGTTAGAGTTCGGAGATTTCAGTAAATATCATATTCAGATACTGAACTGATTGTAAACTATAGTTGGAGATGCACCAGGATAAATCTATATGATAAGACAATCTGAACAATGTGCTGTTGTGTGACATGGATCTGCACATTGACATACATTTACATGTCCCCTATTCTACTGAATGTACAGATGTCATTTATATTCCAGTAGGACATATCCTGAACTCAGTGTTTTTCAGAATCACATGTGGGACACATGAGTTTTATTCTGGTTATTTGGACACATACACAACATATTTAGAAGATGTATGTCATTAATAGGTGGTTCACAGCTCTGGTCAGAGGGAAGACATGTCTACTTTCAAACCAACATTCCAATAGCCAGGATATCAGCAAGGATCTTTATTTTCATTTCAATTAATACACAGTACCAAGGATAACAAAATTATGGCTTATATACAAATATGTAAAGCTTGATGATTTCAGCGCTGTGTTTGAAGGAATGAAACAGAGGTGGAGTTTAGACAGTAGAGCACCTGTCACCAGGACGAGGTGTCACGGAAACAGCATATTTTGCTCAAAAAAGGGAGAAAAACCAGATTTTTTTGTGCATATGCAAAGAGGAAGCCTTTCTCTGGACCCGCTGTTTTCTGACCAGTGCACATCTGAAATTTCTTGCTTTATTGTCCTTTTTTGTAGTTTTTGTGGCTTTTTATGTTGTTTTGTCTCTTGCGTCTTCATGCAACTTTTTCATTTTTTGGTATATTTTTCTATCTTTTTATGTTTTTTGTATATGATTTTTTTCTTCTTGCATATCTTCATGATTTTGTCTTTTTCATTTTTTCTGAAATGTTCTTATGGATTTTTGAGTCTTTTTTATGTTGCCCCTTGTTTTTTTGCATTTTGTGTGTATTTTTTTTTCTTTTTTGTAGCTTTTATTAATTTTTTGTGTTTTTGCATGTTTTTAAGTTTATCTTTTTTGGATTATATTTTTTTGCATCTTTTCTTTTTTGGCACATTTTGAATGGATTTTTTGTAATTTTGTGACTTTTTAGTGATTTTTTAAAAATCTGTTTTTGATGGTTTTGTCTTTTTATATAATTTGATTTTTTCTGTCATATTTGCCATTTGTGTCCTCTTGGTCTTTTTCTTCTTCTTGCATCTTTTCATTGCTTTCGTCTTTTTTAAGTTTTAATTCATGTTTGAATCTTTTCATGTAGATTTGCCTTTTTTGAATTTTTTTTGTTGCTTTTTTAGTTCTGTTTAGTGTGCTTTTTACTTATATTGGTTACGTATTTTTTATGTTATGTATATTTGTTAGGTATTATGTACTTTTACGTGTGATTTTTATGTATTATATTATGTATAATAGGTATATTGGTGGTTTTGTGTTTTTTTTATTTTTTAGTGTGTATTTTAATGTATTTCTTGGTGGCTTTGCATCTTTTTTCATTTTTCAGTGTGTTTTTAAATTTATTTCCTGGTGGTTTTGCATCTTTAAATTTTTTAGTGTGTATTTTAATGTATTTCTTGGTGGTTTTGCATCTTTTTAGAATTTTTTTAGTGAGTATTTTAATGTATTTCTTGGTGATTTTTTGTCTTCTTTCATTTTTTAGTGTGTGTTTTAATTCATTTATTGGTGGTTTTGCATCTTTTTCATTTTTAGTTTGTTTTTTAATTTATTTCTCGGTGGTTTTTCATCTTTTTTCATTTTTTAGTGTGTTGTTTAATTAATTTCTTGGTGGTTTTGTATCTTTTTTCATTTTTAGTGTGTTTCTTAATGTATTTTCGGTGTTTTTGCATCTTCTTTTGTCTTTACATCTTTTATGTTATATTTTCTTTTTGCATCTTTTCATCATTCAGTGGGTTTCAGTGCCTTTTTATGTCATTTTGTCTTTGCCCTTATACATCTTTTACGCTTTGTTTGCCTTCTTCCACGCTTTGATGCACAGACAACTTTAAAGGTAATGAATTGTGATGATCATTTGCATCATGAGAAACACTCCAGCTCTGGAATGAACCGTATCACGTCTCCGTATCTGACCTCAGTGCATGAGAGCGTGAAGCGAGTGCTTCATAGTGAGGTGTGTTTACTTGACTTTAAGAGCATCCGGCTGCTGAAGGGGAGGAGGGTGAGGACCGGGGTGCTGGTGGTGGTGATTGGGGGGGAAGGGGAGTTGTGTGGAGAGGTGAGGGTGCCCACTCAAATGCTGTCGCCTCCTCTAAGAGGACTGGTTGCTAGGCGACGGGCGCCACCATCACAGTATGGGGTTAGGAAGATGTGAAGGAGTGCGAGATGCACATGGATAGAAAGGCTTTAAAACGGCTCTGGGGCTTCACATCTAATGAATAAATACTTACAACAGTGTGATTGCAGCCGGGAAAAAAGACTAGTGGTATTTAGAGGGATGTATAATGGCTCTATGGGGTGCTGCAATCACAGTGCGCAGTAATCAGGGATAATTGACATGTTCTGGACGGATGAAAGCAGGAGTTTGTTCCAGCTTGGGTTGATTTATCTCCAGAAGGAAAAAATGGCAGACGTTACTTTTATTTATCTGATAAATTAATCAGCATCCATTCAAAAACAATTCATTGGAGGAGACGATGGAATTCCAGGTCATGACGTTAATTTCACTTCATGATCATAATACTATAATTAATCAAAGTGTCCTGTCTGATGCTTTAAAATGGAAGTGGTCTAATCTTTAATTTAAGTTTTTACCAGTAGTCTGTAACTTCAGATGACATGTAGAATCATAATATCCTACTTTGTGGTTAATTTCCTTGTTTTGTTCATTTTCCTGATCATTTTCTTAATTTTTTGATCATTTTGTTGCTTATACTTGTTCCATATTGGTTTATTTATTTATTATTTATTTTTATTCCTGTTCATTCTGTAATTTATTGTCAATTTTCCTAATTATTCCATTTTTTTTGGATTACTGCATTTATTTTCTGGCCAATTTTGTTCAGCATCGAATTAACTGGCTCATTTTTTGATAATTTTTAAAATTAATTTTATTGATTGTTTTGTTCACATTTGTTCACTTTCTTTTCTTGTCTCTTGTACTTGTTTTTTATTATAATTTTTCCATGTACTGTATATTTATTGTCTTGATGAATTGTTCCCCATTTTTATTCATGTAATTGATACTTTGGTCACTTTTGATAATTTTCTACCAATCTTCTGCTTACATTTTTTTACATACTTACACTTGTTCATTTTTACTACTTATTTTGGTCATGTTGCTAATTTTTAGGCTATTTTGTTGATGTTTTTCACTTTGCAGATGATTTGGCTAATTTTATTCATTTCGTTTATTATTTTGTTCATTTCTGACATGTTTTTGCTTATTCTGTTTATTTTGATTTGTTTTTGTAATAATTTTATTCATTTTTGCTTACTCCAGTGTTGCTCATTTTGACACTTATTTATCTCTTTTTTGGCATATTTTGTCTATTTTTGCTGATTTTCTTTCTATTTCACCTCAGCAAATAAGCCTTAGTGTATAAACCAGAGAAATGCCACTTATTGTGTCTCTTTCCTGTCCTCATCTGGTGTCATATTTGAGCTGCATTCCCCCGGGATGGAAAAACAGCAGGAAAATGAGAGCGTGGAGATGGGGAATAAAAAAACCCAGAGCTTGACGAGTCTGAAAGGCGTCCAGTAATGTTCCCTTTGGACGTAGATTCTGCACAAAACAAAAAGAAACACCCAGATGGAGTACTTTTTCGACCACAGGGATGTCTTCGCCTTAAAAAGCCGACCTTGCCACAACAAATTTCTGTCCCAGATCCTCTGATGGGGAACAGCTTTTACAGTAGCAAAGAAAATAAAACACAAATAAATGCAGGCAAGTGATGTTTTTACTCCTGAAGTTAAAAATGGAAAGTACATGAAGAAAATAATGAGGAAAATAAATAAAACTCAGAAAAATAGGCAAGAAAATAAGCAGGATGTAACAAAATAGTCATGAAAATTTCCAGCAATAAAGAAAAAATAAAAATAAATGAACAAAAATGAGCATCATGTGCAGGAAAATTACCAAAGTCATCTACAAAATGACCCAAACTGCATCCCTAACCCTAACAATAATCAAGAAAATGAATGGTAGTGAACAAAATAATACACAAAGTAAACCAATAAATGAGCAAAATAAGCAGAAATAAACAAAGCAAACAAAAAATAAAAAAAATAAAAATAAGATCTACAAACTGAACTAAAAATGCAAAGAAAATGAACAAGCTAACCTCTAAAATGAGAAAAAATATTCAAAGTATTCAACAAGATTGATAAAGATCAAAATAAAAAATGAATCAAGCAGACTGAACCAACATGAATAATAAATAATAAAAGGAACTGAAAATATACAAATGATCAAAATAGTTTATAAAAATGAACAAAGTAATTTAAAAAAACAACCCCAGGTGAAAACAAATTTTCAAAACTGATCATAATAAGAAAGGAAGAAAATAAGTAAAACAAAAAAAGTCAACAAAATGGAGAAATATTGAACAAGATCATCAAGGAAATTAAATGAAATCAACACAAAGCTACAAAATGATGAAAAAAAAAGATAAACGTAAAAACTTTTTTGTGCCATCGGTAAGATCATCAGATAAGATGCATATATATTTTACAATTAAAGTGCATTTTATTTGCAATTTTAAACCCTGTTTTCCATAAATACCGTCAGAGGCAGCTGGAAACAGAGAGCGATGAGGGATGACGTGAAGATGATCCTATAGGATGTAAGACTGGCGTTACCATGGAAACCAGAGGATGGAAACACTCCACCTGGTGCTTAAACATAGGAGACAATCAGGTGAAGGTGGA
>JAQQAE010002270.1:0-13311 GCA_029823295.1 Pseudamia nigra
CACTGTTATATAAGCTGAACACTGACGACTTTTCATTGTGTCAAAGTGTCATTTCTTCAGTGTCCCATGAAAAGATAGAATTAAATATGTGGGGGGGGGGGTGCTCACTTTTGTGAGATACTGCACATAAAGCGTTAAATTGACTCCCTCCGCTTTGAAAATAAATTTACAATTAAAAAAATGGACAAAATGGTGAAAAACTGATGAAATATGGTCAGCTTTGTTGTTGTTGTAAAGTGCTCTATAAATAAAGTTTCATTCATTCATGTCTGTAAAGTTGGCAACGAAACGCAAAGTCCGACTTTGTCCCAGATCTGCTGCTCGTCTTCATGCTAACGTCTTCATCACGTTGGTCGTTTGTGGTCGCGCAGATGAAACCATGTCCACCGGGTTCGGGTTTTCACTCGTCGGTGTTTGTTTGTTTGTTTGTTTGTGATGTGGGACGTCCACTTCTTTTTTCACGTCTTCACTTCCACCCCGTCCTGTTTGTTTGTTTGTTTGTTTGTTTTCGTGTCACTTCACAGTCTGACCTCGTGTCTTATCGCTTTCTCGGCGCATGAACCCGGTGCGTTGGCGATTTCGCCAAAATACTGACAGCAAACTCTTAAAAGTAAAGGACAGTGGAACCCTGGGTAACAGATGCTTCTGTTTGTGAAGTTTTCAGGTGTCCAAGAAACGAATCGGCCAAAAATTTGTCCCGGCTAATGAAAAATTCGCGCTATGAAAGAGATAGACTTGGAAGTGAACTATGGCCCACCCGGAAGTGACACCCAAACTAGTAGCTAGCCAGGTAGTAGCTAGAAGCTATTAAGCTAGCAACGTGCTAACAACAGTAGCATCAGACACGGTAAACACAGTCCACGCTAAACCAGAGTTACTTGAGTCACTTGAGCGGCGCTAACACAAAATCAGCTCAATTACTGGCACATGAACCAAAACGACAGCCCACAGCATGTGCTAATACCAAATGCTACTAAGATAGCAACCTGCTAACAACAGTAGCCTCCTCCAGCATCTGTAAACACAGCTGCCGGAGGAGGCTACTGTTGTTAGCCTGCGGAGGCAGCTAGCCAGCGGAGACTAACAACAGTAGGCTCTGCTGCTCATTTTTAGAACTCGGGACGGATTAATTGGTTTTACATGTAACCTGTGGAAAAACCGGTCCTGCCTAACGAATTTTTTGCCCATGGGCTGTGACGCCGGAACGGATTAATTTCGTTACCCGGGGTAACACTGTAGACTTAAAAGGCACAGAGACAAAAACAACATAAAAGATACAGAAAAACGTCAGGAAACATAGAAAACATCCTGATGACGTTAATCGGCAGCCAGACCCGCGGGTTAAACGTCGCCGTCAAACTGTGAAGTGACGTCGCTCTCGCGAGTTTTTGTCAATCTTTGCCTGACGTTTGTTTGTTTCTGTCGCAGTTGAGTATGAAAGTTGGACGGAGGAGACGCTAACGCAACAGGTGTCAAAGACCAAAGGTATCCTCGCTTCACATCGCCGTGGCAACAACAGCACTGGCATTTGTTTGGTATTCCCTTATGTTGTCATAGCAACATCAACACCAACGCTTGGTTGATGTAATGTTGTCAAGGCAACAACAACACTGGCATGGTTTTTAGTCACATCACGTTGTCATGGCAGCAACACTGTTGTTTCGTGTCACACCACATCATCATAGCAAAAGCAGTGGTCATTTTTCTCGGTGTCACGTCATGTCGCCACGGCAACAGCGTGGCGTGTGCATCGTTTCCATGTTCTTATGTGTTTGAGCCGCTCTTTTCAAGGCTCCTCTTGGCTTTGGTCTTTTTTATGAAATCACTCCGTGTTTGCTTCTTCTTCGTTGGATGTTGAACTCGAGTCTGAAGTCGACCTGATGATTCCGGATGATTCTCCGAAAACCTTCACACGTCTTACAACACACACATTTTATTTTCTACGTGACCGTTTCGGTTCAATGGTGGCACATTAAGTAATTCTCCGAGCAAATCAAATATTATTTGTTCAAACGTCTACGTTTTGACTCCAATCAGCTGTTTCTTGTAAATTTACACTTTTGGCTCAGACATGATGTCATTTTTTTTAAGGTTTAATATCAAGTTCATGCACTTTGTCGATGATACTTTAGAAAATATCCACGTTTTCTCTTTTTAATTACTTAAATCTCAGAGCGTTTACACGTATGACTTTAATTGCAAAGAAAATCCACTTTTTGGGAAATTTACAGCAGCTCAGAGAATCTTCAAAAATGTTCTTATTAATGTATCAATTTAATCCTAGAGAACGTCCATGTTTCCTCATAAATAAACTACTTTCATCTCAGAAAATATGTCATTATTATTATTATTATTAGCCCTATTATATTATTATTTGTAAATTTCAAACTTTTTTTCTTGTAAAATTCCAACTTTAATCTTTTTAATTTTTAAATTTTGAATTTTATGGCTACTACGATCTTAGACAGTTTTCGTGTTGTTTCTTGTCAATGAACAACTTTAACAAATGTCATTTCATCCTAAACGTTCTACGTTTATCACAGAAAATATCTGTGTTTTTCCTGAATATTTATGACTTTATTTTTTCGTAGATTCATGTCTTTAATCTCAGGGTGTGCAAAGTATTTTCTTGTGAATTTACCACTTATGTCTAAAAAAAGTCCTCCACATTTTTTACAGCTTTACGAAGTGTGTAAACCATTTGATTTGTCATTCATTTTCCCACTTAAAGTCCTTTAGATTTCGATATTTTTCCCCGGCGCGGAACGATTTTAACTCCCGGACGAGCATCCCATATGTTATGATGAGGGCCTAGCTATCTTAGCCCTGAGCCTGATCCCTAGGCTACCAAGACCCTCCTGTAACTTAATCCCGTCCGGACCCTGCGCGTTTGTTATGTTCTCCGCTAGCCCTGGGTGATGTGTTTTTACTCTATCCTGGTTGGAGGATGAGGGTGTGTGTTTGCAAAACTCACCACCACACGTCTGGTTCTGGACCGGCTAGCGCGGCCGCGGAGTCCATCTCCCCTGGTGGTCCGTGCTCGTCCTTCCGACGACACGTCCACCCCGCGCTAGGGTCGCTGGGTGATGCAGTTCAGAGTTTTTTAAGGTGAATATATGCGATTAGTGTCAGCGTGCTGTTTAAGCGTTCGATGCTTCTGTCCGTAGACCAACGGCTCAGGTCTTTTTAGCTCTGCTTGGCTTTGAGCTGCTCTCGGCGTTAAACTCCCTTCGTCTGTGCTCTGTGGTCTGTCTCCGAGTTCTGCCGCCGTCTTAAACGATTAGTTCTGCAGCTGCTTAAATCACCTTGTTTCACGCAGCTATTGACGAGCTTACAAACCACGCCCACATCCTCCGAATATGTCAGTCAGTGAGTCCCTGAGCCGAAACCCTAACCCTATGGAAACAGCATCGTAACATGTCACACTTTTTTTTTTACAGTTGACCTAATATGCCACCATATCTGAAATCTCTCTTTTTGAAGTGAAAGGCTTCACAAAATGGAGAAAATTTTAAAAAGTCCTCTGACAGTGATGTTAATTCTTATGGTCTTGATGTATTTTTTTCCTCAGCTGCCAGAATTCCCATCGAGGAGACGGTGGAGCCAAAGGAAGTGGGGATGCGAGAGAAAATGCCAACAAAAGGTACGTGTACGCAAGAATGTTGCTGCTGTTGTGGCTCAACGCTTTTCCCTCCAAAACCATCCTCCTTCTCTGCCACTAAAACCTCGTATCTGCCCACTTCTCTTTTCATTTCTCTCATTTTGAGTTTTGCGTCTTGCTGCTCTGCTTCGTAGTCAACTGTAGTTTCTTTTCTCAATCTTCTGCTGAGCTTCTCCTGCAAAGCATCTTATAAAAAAAAACCCAGTGTGATATTAATACACTGAGTGTCGTTTAAGTCCCGGAAGCTGAGAAACCTGAGAAGAAGCCAAAAGCAGCCATGAAGGAGCCATCGCCTCCTAAAGGTACCAACAAACTACAACAACATTCATGTTCTTACTCCTTAAATGTGTTCTCGTGTTTGTGCGACAGGTGTATATTTTTTTCTCGATGTTGTCATGTTTTGAAAATTCACTCAAATTTACTTAAATTTTAAAGTCCCAGAGACCAGAAAACCGGTGGAGGAAACAGTTCCTGTAGTTTCAGTCCCAGAGAGAAAAGATGCTTATGAAGGTAGAGATTTCGACTAAAAGTCTTCCTTCTATGCTGACGACACTATTCTTTCATTTTCTTGTCTTTAATTTTCTTACACCGTACTTTTTATGTTTTCATATCATTGTACAACCTACATCCTGTTCATACTTGTACATTTCTTTTCCTTGTTGTTGTGGTTTTTTTTATTTACATGACTTTGTGTTTGAATGTATCTTGAAAGAACCAGAGGAGGTAAGGAGGCCTGCTCCTGCTCGCTCGCCACCGGCAGAGAAACCTGGGGAGCCAATAAAAGGTACTTGTGACTTGTGTTTGTCGAACAGCTCGTCTGTGGTCACGGCTTCGTAGTTTTGTTAGCGTCGCACTTCTTAACCTCTTGAGTCTGTCTTTAACCTTCACGTGAAATGCGCTGCTACATTCACTGTTCATCTACGTGTTTCCATGTTCGTTTAAACACCTCTTAATGAATCTTAAATGACTTTATGCTAATGTCCGTCTGATGTCTGTGTTAATTACTTGAAGATGAACCCAAGCGTCAGGTACCAGCAGAGCCCAAAACAGTGGCACCTGCAGCTAAACCTGAGCTTGAACCCAAACCGAAAGCTGAACCAGAGCCGAAGCCCAAACCTGCACCCAAGGCAGAACCTGAGCCGAAGCCTAAAGCTGCACTGCCTCCCAAACCAGAACCAGAACCGAAGCTTACACCTGCACCTAAAGCAGAGCCTGAGCCGAAGCCCAAACCTGCACCCGCCCACGTAGCAGAACCCGAAGCCAGACCTCCAGCGAAGTTTGAACCAGAGCCCGAGGCGGAGCCAACGCCAATGAAGAAGCCGGTGACGCCGCCATCTAAAGGTATTTCCTGTCCTGTTTTGATGTGTTTTAACTATTAAAGTGGTTCTGGACTGTTCTGAGTCTAACTGTGTGAACGTTTGTTTGTCTGTACCTACATTCTCAGCTTCAAATGTAGAAGCGAATCTTTGAGTGTCTGTTTGTCCTGACTTGTTCTGCTCATGTCTATATCAATGTGAATCTTGTTTTAAGTCCCTGAAGAGGCTGCAATGACCAAGCCTGAGGTAAAGAAACCAGAGCCAGAAGCCAGAAAACCCAAACCAGAACCGGAAAAACTCAAACCAGAGCTGGAAAAAGTTGAACCAAAACCAGAAAAACTCAAACGAGAACCGGAAAAACTCAAGCCAGAACCACAAAAACCCGAGGCAGAGCCAGAAAAGCTCAAACCCCAGGTCCATATACCTGAGCCTCCAGTGATGAAGCCAGAACCTGTGGCTGCCAAGCCAGACATTCCAGTTCCCAAACCTGAGGCGGCGGTGAAAAAACCTGAACCTGAGCTGAGGGTTCCAGAACCGGAGGTGTCAAGGCCAGAACCTAAGAAGACCAAACCAGAACCGACTCCTGCACCAATGGAACCACCAAGGAAAGGTATAGATCCAGGTGTCTCTCCATGAGATGTAGTTCTGGAGTTTTTCTTAATCTTCTTAACTCTGCCTTCCGTCTTTAACACGTCTGCAGTGTTAGTCACTAAATCATCAGTTTTTCGTCGGTGTGTTTGTGCGAGACAAATCCTCACTTCTTTAACTTTTTAACCGTTTGTCTCTAATGTCTGTGTTTGTGTCTGGTTTGTTTGACTTGAGGACGTACGGTAAGAACAGGCCTCATGTCACCTAGACTTTCTGCCTGTTTTCATAGCTTATACTTAAAAAAAAATCTGACACAAGACCTGTTCTTTTAAAGTGCCAGAAGCACCAGTGAAGAAGGAGGTGGTTGCTCCTCCTCCGCCTCCTCCTCCTCCACCCCCACAAAAAGTGGAAAAAGACGTGGACGCGCCACAGAAGAAGCCCGTGCCCGCTAAAGGTACATTAAGCTTAGCTGTTGGTCATTACACCTCAACTCTTAAACCCATCTTCAACTCTCTTCATCTTCTTTCGTTCTAAGCTCGTTTGCACTCGCTAGAGTGTTTGGCTTATCAGTGACTAATGAATGTCTTCAGCTTGTGTTAATTTAAATACTGCTAATTAATTTGAACATCCTCTTTAAAGTTCCTGCAGAGGAAAAAACTCCGGAGCCTCCAAAAGCTGCCAAAAAGCCAGAACCTGCTGTAGTTCCTCCCAAAGAAGAACCAACAAGGAAAGAGAAAGGTACCGGTGGGTCCATATTTAGTAACAAAACCTGACTTTGTTCTGTTGTTTTGTTTGGTGTCGCTTCAGTCTGCATTTTCAAAAACAAGCTTCCATGACTCAAATCACCTTTTTTTTAGTTTTGGGGCGTTTAAGTCTCTGTCTTGATTTCAAAAAGAAAAAAAGTTGATTTGAGTGACAAATCAACTGTTTAACCAATCTTTACTCGTGCGTCAGCACATGTTTTTGTTCTTGATTGTCATGTTTTGTGCGTGTTTTGTGTTAAACCCTCTTCAAGATTTGAAGCCCAAACCTAAACTTGTACCGGAAGAGGTGCGAGAGCCTGAAAAAGTACCTGAGAAGCTGTTTGAGGAGATAGTTGAACCTGAACCCAAGAGGCTGCCTGATACAGAACCTGAGAGGAAGAAGCTCCAGGTCAAAGAACGAGTCCCAGAGACACGCCCTGACAGAATAGAGGTGGAAAAACCAAAGAGGGTGGCTGATGAAATACCTGAGAAGGTACCTGACAAAGAACCTGAAAGGAGGAAACCCGAAGTCAAACAAAGAGTCCCAGAGATACCCCCTGAGAGAATAGAGGACAAACCCAAGAGGGTACCTGAGAAAGTACCTGACAAAGTACCAGATAAGGTACCTGAAGTAGTACGTAAAGTACCAGAAACACAACCTGAGGTGAGGAAGCCTGAGGTCAAAGAAAGACTTCCTGAAAAACATCCTGAGAGAATAGAGGAGGACAAACCAAAGAGGGTACCTGATAAAGTACCCGAGAAAATACCTGAGAAGGTTTCAGTAAAACCTGCTGAGGAAAAAGCTCCTCCTGAGAAGGTGCCTGTTAAGGTTCCTCAGAAGGTGTCTGCTGAGGAGAGGATTCCTGAGGAGCCGAAGCCTCGAAAGGTTGTGGAAGTCAAACCTGAAAAAGTGTCTGAGAAGCCACCTGAGAGGATGTTACCTGAAAAAACAGTTCCTCCAAAGATGCCTGATAAGGCGCTGGAAGCCAAACCAAAACCAGAAGTAGAAGAAGCTCTTCGTAAAGGTACCACTGCAGCCAAACTCAACTATTTCCTTCTTTTTTGCATGAAAACCATTGGCAACAGTCCAGTCAATGTTTTGAGTTTCTGCTGCATTTTGGTGCGCGTTCACATGTACACTCAACAAAATGAAGTGCTGCTTAATTAAGTGAATTATTTCTATTATTAATTGCTATGAAGACTTTAAATTCTACATGTTTTTGGCTGTGACGTTAGCCTTCCTTCTCAGTCACTCAGCTGCTGTCAGTGGTCCCTCATTTTTCCAAGGTTTGTGGAAAACTTTGGTACACAGTGGTGGTTTGGGGGTCCACCCAGGAGGAAGTTTTTTTCATTAAAAAGTTTACAATTTCACAGTGGTTTTGGCATTTTTAGGTCTATACTTGTTACCAAGACGACCATGCAGAATAGCAGTTAATGAAATCAAGTCCAAATTCACATTTTCATTTGCTGGGTTTTGGTTAAACTTCCAGTGTTCATTTGTTTGAGTGTACTTTCCATCTTGCAACGAGACGAACACATCCAAACTGGACCGTTGCCTTCTCTTCACGCAGTATCGTAACATCTGACTCTTCTCTGAATCTTCCTCTGTATGTGTTTATCTTTGTTTTTTTTTTGTAACTCTCTGAATTCTTCCTAAAATGATCTTCACACTGTCTTGGTTTCCAATCGAATTAATTCTTTAAAAGAAACAGAAGCTCTGAAGATGAAGAAGATTCGTCACGCGGAGGTCGAACCAGAACAAAAAGTGTCTCCTCCTGAACAAGGTACCGACCACGTGAATCCCTGAGGAGCACTGCAACCACATCACACTCTTTGCCTCTTGATGATAATGCACAGCAGGTGGATTATCAGCTCTTAATCTGTGTGTGCGTCGTCTCTTCTAACATTGCTACCTGTCTTTGTGTTTTGTCGTCACCTCTTGGCGCCGCCACATGACGCCTCTTCTTAAAACGTCAGTGGAGACGATGAGTCTCGTGAAGACCGGGAGAAAGAGAGGAGCTCAGAAGATACAAGATGCTTATTATGTAACCGAGGAAGTGTCACCCGCGGAGGAGTCGTGGGAACGCAAGGACGTCGCGGAAGAAAAGGCCAAAGTCCTGCACGAGGACAAGGTGTCGGCCCTGGCCGAGACGATAGTGTTACTATCAGAAATAGAGGCTTTATCAGAAAGAGACAAAAAGTCTGAACTGAGAGGCGAGATGTCTGTTACTGACGCTGCAAAAGGCAAAAGAACCAGGGTGGCTGAACAGGAAGTGGCACCTAAAGCACGAGACACCATCATCGTAGTGGAGGAACCTAGGTCTGCGACGCGGAAAGACAAACCGGCCGAACAGCTTTTTGTCAGGACGATCGCGTCACCAGCAGAAGAGATTATAGATGAGAGGAAAGACAGCAGAGTAGTCAAAAACAGACAAGAGGTAAGCATCAAGGAAAGGAAACGAGAGAGAGGAGAGGAGGCGAGAGAAACCAAGGAAAAGTCAGTCAAAGAAATTGAGTTAGTTGAAGAAATCAAACTTAAATCTTTCCCAATTACGATCAGCGCAGGAGCCAGAAAACAAGCTGAAGCGTCCGAAGCTGGACAAGGGGTGAGCTACGAAAAACAATCGTACGACATAGAAATTACTCCAGATGACAAGTGCCACATCACTGACGAAATTACACAAGTTACACATATTCCTGCAAAATTTAAATATGTAGATGAGGAGATAACTAGAAAGGAAAGTGGAGTTTCTGAGGATGAAAGTCGAGAACCGCAAAAAGTGTTAGTAAAGAAGCACGAACCAGCTGAAAAGACACAAAAGAACATTAAGATTGAAGAGAAAGTGGCCAAAAAACCAACAGTCAAACCAAAAGAGGCAGCTGTAGAGGTTACAACAAAAGTGATAGAACAGACAGTCACTATAAAACCCCAACTAGAACCCCAAAACAAAGAAGAACCCAAAGAAATCACCAAGAAAAAAGAAAAAGCGCACCTTTTAATCCAGGAGGAAGTTCAACCGAAACCAGTAGAAACTCAAATTCCTGAAGGTGAACAAAGAGAACCACAAAAAGAGTCAACAAAGAAACAACAGAAACTTCTGTTTGAGGAGAACGTTTCGGTAGAAGTCAAACCAGAAGAGACAGGGCCGGAGATCGAGGATAAAACCAAAACTATCGAACAGGAACTTAAATCAGTCACCGTCGAAGCCAAACCAGAAAAGAAACCAGAATTCAGAAAAGACGAAATAAGTCTTTTAATTGAGGACGAAGTTCTGGCAAAACCGACCAAAGCTGTGTTTTCTGAAGATGAAATTAGAGGAACAGCAAAGAAACATGAACCAACTAAAAAGAGACAAGAGAAACTGAAGTTTGAGGAGAAAGTTTCAGTAGAAGTTGAACCAAAAGACACAGTGACAGATGTACAGGTTAAATCCAAAATAAAAACGAAACCAGAGGAGAAAGTAGAATCCAAAAAAGAGGGAATGAGTCTTTTAATCGAAGGCGAGGTTTCTGAAGTTGAAAGAAAAGGACGACAAAAAGTAACAGCAAAGAAACACGAACCTGTGGAAAAGAAACAGGAGAAGGTCAAGGTTGAAGACAAAGTTTCCGAAAAACCAAAAGAGTCAGTAACAGACATCGAGCCTTGGTCAAAGCCAATCGAACAGGAGATTGAGTTTCAGTCTGTAAAAGCTGAGGCTGAAAAGAAAGAAGAACCTAAAGAAGTTCCAAGGAAGAAAAAAGAAGAAGCAACTCTTTTAACTGAGGAAAAAGTTCCGAAAACAACAGAAGAAAAGAAAAGGATTTCTACCAAAACAGCTTCCAGAGGTACAGAGAGAAAACCTAAGCTAACCTCATCATCTCCATCTTTATCGTTCGTTAACGCAAACCCATCCTACCATCCCGTCGCTGTTACCCCTCCCTTTGTCTCCTCACCTCATTTGTGAACGTCTCCCATATCACATCTGTTTTCTCGATCTTTTTTGTCCTCTTTTTTGTGGTTTTAAATCTTTCTTACATTGAGCCAAAATTGATTATTCTTCCAAGAAACCGAAACCGAAGCCAAGCCTGAGATGATTCCTGCTCCTCGGTCGCCCGAAACACAAGTCGAGACAAAAAGAGAAACATCAGCGAGAGGTACAACAGGATGAATACACCACACCACCTTTTATGATCTGTGTTTGTCAGATTCACTCCAAATGTTTGTCTGTTGTTGTTGTTTTTTTCCCTATAATCTCTTGGTACCGGTTCATGGTGCTTTCTCTTCTCACATCTCAAAATCATAAAGCCATGGCTCATTTCAAGAAAAGGCCTCTGAAGGATTTTGCAACTGAGACACGAGGCGAAAAGGTTGAACAAGAAGAAGACTTGAAATTTCAACTACGAAAAGGGATTTTACGTACGTCGCAAGAGCCTGAAGAAACTGAGAGTGGTAAGAAATCTGTTACTGATGGTTTGATCAAATCCGGACTCGTCCCCAAATCTAAGGAACAGGTAACCACAGTTGACAGTTTAGTAACTGAGGCAGTTCAGGATGGAGTAACCGATTCTCCAACAGCAAATGTAGCGGTAAGAGCCACCGATGTGCTCAAAGATGCTTCAGGAATCAGTCGAAGGCAAGTTGAGAGTCGAGGAGTGTCAGACAGACCCGTTTCTGACCAAAAACAGGTAGAAGAACCTAAATTATCAATGAAAAAACCCAAATCAGCCTGTGCAGACAGGTTAGGGCCTTTACAAAAGCAAAAAGAAGAACCAATAGAAGTTGAAAGTATGATAAAAATAAAAGAAATCAATCTTTCAGACATACATGAGGTTTTGCCAACCACAAAACCCAAGGAAGGTGATTTAGCTGAAACAGAGGAGGGACTTGAAGTTAAGGTTAAAGATATTCCAAAGAAACAACCGGGACAGGATGCAATTTGTATATTGGAAAAGGGAAGACTAGATCAAATCAGACAAGAAGGAAGTGAGGAAGACTCACATCCACGTCTGACCACATTGGATGGACAACCGTCAGCCGAGGTGGAACGAAATGATGAATCACAAAAACGAAAAACAATAGAGCAGTCGAAGGAAAAAGAACCAAAGAGTCCAGAGTCAGAAATGGAAAGCGTTAAACTGAGGAAAGTAAAACACAAAGAGATGAAGCAAACAGAACAGGGAAAGACTGAGAAAATGTCTGAAAAATGTCTACCTAGAGCCATCATGGTCACGCTTAAAGACAAACTAGAGGAAGCGAGTCGATTGGAGGGAATGACGCCGACGGGGCCCAATAGGGAGGAAGAGATTGAGAGGAAAGAAAAGGTTGAAGGTCCTGATAGAGCGACCGGAAAACCTGAAACCCGAGCACAGGACGGGCTTTTACAGGAAGTGACACAACAGACGGTAGCTGAAGATGGCGACAAACATGTTGACGTTAGTCCAAAGGAAAAGACAAAATCAAAGCAGGGGCAATCTAAGAAACAGGAAGTGAAACCCAAGAAAGAGACGGCGCCCAAACAGACTGTAATCGAAGAAACTACAGACCGAGAATTTAAAGTCCAGCTTGAAATTAAAGACAAAATTTCTAAATCTGAAGCGATAAAGCCAGAGCAGAAACACACTGTCAGAAAAACCAAAAAGGAAGTAGGTAAAGTTCAAGAAACACCTTCAAAACTGGGCCCGAGCAAAGACCAAACACCACCTACAGAAAAAGGGAAAGAGGCCGTTTTAGTTGAAATATCTCAAATTAAAGAGAAAGAGGTGGTGGTTGTACCTGAAGACGTGACAGCAGAGTCTCAGACGGAAATCAGAGAAGATAAAATAGTTTCTCTGACCGAAGAAGCGAACCTCAAACCTCAAAAACACAGACAGCTGAAGTCTGTTCCACATAAAGATGAAATTACGGAAACTGTTGCGACTGAACAACCAGAACAGAGCGTTAAAAGTCAGGAACAAAGTAACATCCAGGCTTATGTAGCAAAGCCACGTCCTGGACCGACTGTAGTTGAACCAGACCGTTTAAAGGTCTGTAGAGTTGAAAATAAAATGTATAAAGCAACACCTCTTAAAGAAATCAAAACGCAGGGACAAATGATGACAGAAAAACCTGAAAAACCCGCCGAACCCAAAGAAACTGACCGTGAATCAGTCGATAAAGATGATGTGTCAGAGACGGAGCAAAGACTGAAGACAGTGATAAATAAACAGGCTGGAGACAAAGAAATGCCACGAAAGATAGTTACAGACAAAGAAAAAGGTACAAAGTTAATTCCCACTGAAGATGTGACACATAAAAAACACGCTAGCGTTAAAAAATCTGTCGTGAAGCCTGCGGAAATGGGTGAAACTGTGAAGGAAATGACCAAACCCCAAGACATAATTGAACTAAAGCAGACACAAGCCGCTAAAGCTAAAGATAAAGCATCTGAAGCTAGTCCACCGAAAGAAGCTGAAAGAAAGCGGTTACTTACACCAATGATGGAGGACACGCTGGAAGAAATGTATGTAGAAACTGCTCCCGAAGAACCTGCACAGATTAAAGAGACCGATTCCGAAGCAACTGATGAAGACCTCGATGTGTCAGAGGAGGAAACAGTGTCACTGAAAGAGAAAAGACTGAAGGTAGCCAAAACGAAGAAGACTGGAGGCAAACAAATACCGTCAAAGGTCAGCCGAGGTACGAAGAAAACCGTAACGACTGCTGTCGACAGTTCGACACTCGACAAACATGTGAAAACGATCACAGAGCCTGAAGAAGCTGATGAGGAAATCGATAAGATGCTGCCTCCAGATGTCAGCATGGAGCAGAAACCGACCAGACCGCAAGATATAGTAGAAAGAGACCAGTTAAAGTTCAGTCGAATTAAAAGCGAAATGTTTAAAGTTGCTTCACTTAAAGAAACCAAAGCCCCGGAGGAAGCTGAAAGAAAGGTGTCCGTTAAACCGATGACGGAGGAAACATCTGAAGATCGGGGCGAAGACGAGGCTCCTAAACCTGACTTTGAACCAACCGGTAAAGACAGTG
>JAQQAE010002271.1:0-22750 GCA_029823295.1 Pseudamia nigra
CCCACCACCTGGTGTTGGGATCGAAGCCAGGACCTTCTAGCTGTGAGGCACGAGTGCTACCCACTGCACCACCGTGTTGCCCATTTGATTTGTCCTGCACTTTTGTGTCCAAACGTGCAGGACAAATCAAATCATGAATCTTGAAACTACATTGTTATGGACAATTCATAGCTGTTTTTCTCAACTTTTTCACTCATAACAATGTGATGACCGCACATTCAGTCTGCTGTTGGCTCAAGGTGTCATATCAGTATAAACCTACAGCTCTGCAAACACATATGTACTAAAGAGCCATCAAGGACGATTGCTGTGTGGCTTTCTGGTCTTACAGAAATCTCATAACCCAGCAGAAAAATATTGTTTATCATCACTGAGCACTTAGAGGGTGAGGGCACTAAGGACAGGCCCTTGACTGATCTTATCTCCCCATCCATCTGCCTTTATTTAACCCATATTGACTTTGATGCACTGAGGTTTCTCATCAACTGGACAGAATGCAATGATTTAAAAAGGCAAAGAAAAAAAGGAAAGGAGGCAGCTATTGCTTTTGAGGAATGAGATCAACAGCTGATGGTGAATGATGCGTACCGTAATGATTTTGTCATTGCAGCCATGCGTTCACTGAGGTTGTCACCATGTTAACTGTAGATTAGAGGACACAGACATTACTACCGCATATCTAGATCAGTAATGTACTATATGATATACAATAGTAAAGGAGTCAATAACCTTTATTTTTGAGAAAGCCATTGTTGCCAACAAAGTTAAAAAGAAATGTCTGAACTAAGACTTTGCCCAACTAACAGTTTCCTGAAAACCACCCGACAAATTTAGCAATTCCTTGGGACTCAGACATCCACATAACACAGCATGTGTTTTATTATTTAAATGTTCTAGATGATGTAGATCAATGAACATTGAACTTATCTTAATCAAACTGAACAAAATAAGCATTAATCATTTAAAGGCCTAGGTAGCAGAGTTTTGGGGGTCCTGGCTCTCCTATATTTATTTTGCTTTTCAAACATATTCTAGCAGTTCACATCATAAAGTTGAAGAGTAAAAGTGCCAATTCATCATTTGCATTGTTGAAAAAGAAGAATTTGTTGATGATTTTGCACGTTTGAAAGCTTTTTGACTGTGCCTTGGGCAGCCTCTTGTTAAATCAACAAACTGAACAAAATACCGTATTTTCCGCACTATAAGGAGGATTATAAGGCACACTGTCCAAAAATGTCACATTTTTAATTTTTTTCCATACATAAGGCGCACCGGATTATAAGGCGCAGTGTCATATTTGGACAAAATTGACACTGCGCCAAAATTTAGGTGCGTTTAGGAAAATACGGTAATGAGCAAAACAAAAAAAAAAAAAAACAATCTTCAGAATAATCAAGAAATCGAGCATCTGATGTATCTGCAAAATGATTTTAAATAATTAATAAATCAAATACATGAGTACTTGAATAAACAGTCAACTGAAGGGAACACAAATAATGAACAAAAATGGAAAAAATTATGCAGAAGACTAATAAAAATGACCAAAATATTTATAAAAATTAACAAAATAATCCAAACAATGAACTAAAATGAACCCAACAATAAACCAAATCAAAATGATTTTGCAAAAACAATAAACACAAGGAAAAAAATGATCCAGAAAAGGAACACAATATGTAGAAAATGAGCCAAAATTAACAAAATGATGAAGAAAATTAACACAATGATTATAAAAATGAATCAAAATGTATCAAATAATTAACAGATTAAACAAAAAACAATAAGCAAACATAATAAACAAATTAGCAACACAACAAAAAGCCTCAAAATAAGCACAAATTTGTGCCTGTATCCATTAAACTCCTCAAATTAAACGAGTAATTAGGCTATATGGGTTGTGCAATAGGAATTTTTTCCTTCTCCCCTGTGCAATATGTAAAAGGTATGTATGTGTATTTATCTGCGTTTTGATATTTTTTAGAATTGAATTGAATTGAATTGAACAACCCACTTTGGTCCTAACACTAAGGTTGGAAAAGGCAATTTTAATCAATGGACTGGCAAAATGTTTTCACAGTTGACAACATAAATATGTTTGGAAGCCACTAGAGATGCACTGAAGTTCCACATGTCCTGTCCTCCAATTACCAGTTCTTGAGAGTAGTCTTTCATTTTATAAAAGTGTAAAAGTGATTTTTACTCAGTCTGAGACAAAAACAACTTAGTAATTTAAGACCACAGCTACAGAGACCTCACTACATGTAATTTTTGGTATGATGATTTGATATTAACATCTGAAACACAAAAATTTTAATCTATTTATTTTAAGTCTTTTTAAGTCTTAAGTCCTTTTGCCAGTTCCTGTTTTGTTTTTAACAGGGCAGCTCATTCTGTCCGTTTACTGGAAAAGGGATCATTTCAGTTGTTACAGAATATCGATCTGTGATATTTGGACAAGCAGTTACTGTAATGCTCTGGTCTCCATTTTGACTTGGTTTGTTTCTGTTTTGGGTCATAATACACTTCGATCTTGTTTTCACTTTAGCTGGTATGATCTAGTGATATTTTGACCCCGATAAACAAAAAATGATAAGATCACAGCAAATAAAATCACTTTATTCTGTGTCGTAAAAATCTTTGTAGGTCAGTATCACATTTTCACTGGGGAATCCTTTAGTGTATTTGGCAGCATAGTGCTGCCAATGTGTCATATCAAGTAGCATTTCACTGCACCTCTTTCAGTCGCTACATATGATACATGACACCTGAGCTGTTGCCATTTCATCCATCCTTACTCTGCCTTATCTGAACTGTTGTTTAACAATATCATGTTATAGAAGGAAGAACCAGGCTCCCTTTTGTCTAAAAGAAAAGGGCAAGGCATGGCAAATGAGTCTGTTTGGAGACGACAAGAAAATATCAGGAAGGAAGGCCTTTTACTGTAACAAGGGGACAAGGAAAGGGCAGGTGCCAAATCACTGAGAATGGAGGTTGAGCAGACAGTGACAGACTTTGTCTGGCAGGAGAGTGCAGGGGAAGGGCATGCAATGGAGACACTGTCTGAGGGGGGAGACGGGGCAAGGGCAGTGTGTTGTATTGTTGGAGCATTTCCAGTACAAAACACAGACAGTATCATGGATAAAAAGATGTAGTGGGACAAATGTGATGAGCAAGAAAAACAAAACAGGAGAACACGCAAAAGGCAATGAGTCAAAGCAATGGGAGATGTCAGAGAGTACCGTGAGAGTAAAGTGGGCAGGGGCAGCAGAGTAGTTACTCAGACATTAAAAATAGAATGATGTAACATTTCACATCACATTAAGCATATAGTAAATGTGTGAGCCTCGGATGAGATTAAGAGCAGTAGCAACCGTGTCCAGTACAGAAACAGTGGAAATTAACTGATGAAATGTAGAGAAAAGGGACAAGGTCATGAAAGATATAATACTGTACATTCATATGTGTATGTTCATAGACTAAATATGTGTTTTACCAGAACCCACGTTACCAGCCTTTCCACTGTTTTGCATGTGTGCATTTGGATCCTGTGAATTTACAGCACAGTTGTTCAGATATTGGGAGCTTTTTGGAATGATATTGCGTAGAGGTCATCCTCTCCATTGTGCACTACATGTTCCATTGTCTGCGTACTGTTATTCGAATCAGAGGTGCAATTTCAAGTGAAATATTCCAACTTTAATTTTTTGTGCTCCTTTTTGAGTGCATATTCAAACATTATTTCCCCCAGTTGACAGTTTAGTTGGTGTCTTTGTGCCATATTTTTGTGAAGGTGCAGGTGCCAGGTTCTCAGACAGTTTGGTCAGTGACCACTGACCCTGAAGCATCTTTCTATTAACAGAACCCGACACAAGTCTCATATGACACAACAGCCAACAATAAGGGCAACTAAGTAGGTCAACCCATGGGTTTCCATTAATGTTGAATTTATATTTCATCCCCATGACAACAGTCTTTACATACTGTCCATTGGTCTCCATGGTAACTGCCTCCAAATGAAACTAGTCGCGGACAAGGACAAGGACAAGTTCGGTTCAGAGTCCGGTCATAAACATGAGGACATGGATGTGGCCGTCACAGAAAGTCACTCAGAGTTAGCAGGTTGGAATTGTGTCACATCCATACGAATAAAAACGTAAAACAAGTAGAAAAAAATCTGGTGTTTTCTTATCTACCTATTGTGGCGCTGCACAGCAACACTGACCTCAATAACGCACCCCTGCACTGTGATAAACGCCCAAAATACGCGGCAGCCAGAAAAGTAACGGGTTGCATTTAGAGTCAGAATAAACACATGACACAATAAAACCTATTTCAGCATCTGATGCGTGACGTCTGTGTCCATACACTTCTCTGCTCCTCAACCTGTGGATCACCTGATGGAGGAACAAAGCGAAGCATCACCGCCAGCAGAAGACTGTCTCCACTGGAAGCAGCCGAGCGTCTACATAAGAAGCGTTTACAGTGACATCATGCACGACATTTAATATTTAATTTTCAACTTACTGCTCCGATCCAGCCTTCCTGACAGATTGAGTCGCGCTGTTTAATAATTTGATTGTGGTTGTGTCTGGGGAAAAAAGCCAAGCAGCCAGTGTTGGTTTCAGTGATTAGTGGCAGTAGACACACCCTCCATCATGGTAGGCAACATTAGAGCCACCAGAAATAACACAGAGCCTTACAAAAGGAATTTATACTGGACAACAAGACCGTTTCCAGCCACGTAGGCGCAGGCTATTTCAAAAACCGCGCAAATATGGAGGAATCAATCTATGTTGAAGTTAAACATCCAGTTAATTACACAATTTAATCCTTACATACACCAGATGGATGTAAATAAACAACACAGAATTGAGCGAAATTGAAGTCTCCGTGTTTCCAAGTGAATTTTCCAATAAAGAGCATCATCTTTGAGCGCGTATCAACTTACCTCTCCAGCTGATCAACTCAAGTGCCCACCCGCGAAAATCAATCCGCTTCTCTCACAGGGGTCTCGGTGCAAATATTCTCATCTGTCAATAAAGCGTGCGCACTCCGCGTCTACTTATGCTGAAAAGGAAACGTGACGGACGACACTGTGGCTCCCCGCAGTGACTGATCATCCAGTTCATGAACCCCCCTCCCATGCTACCTCTCTCTCTCAATTCAATTCTCTCTCTCTCTCCCTCACTCTCTCTCGATTCATTCACATAGGTGTAGATTTTAGAGGGGGTGGGGGTTTCGGGTGGATTCATCCTCTTCAGTCCCAGATGACTTGAGCGAAGGCAGGGTACACCGTGGAAGAGATTATTTTTCCTCATATTTGTAAATTTGTTGAATAAAGTTGTTTATTGTTGTTAATTTTATTATTATTTTGTAAAAATTCAGTCATTTTGTAAATTGTTTTGTATACTAAAATTCATTTTGGTGACTTTGGGGGGTTATTGTTTTTTTGTTGCAGTTTGTTACATTTTGTAAATTTTTTGTTCTTTTTGTTACTTAGTCCATTCGTTTTGTGTTTATTTTTTGTATCATTATTATTATTATTATTAGGAGTAGTAGTAGTATTTTTAATTTTATAATTTTGTGCATTCTATTCATTTCATAGTAACTTTGTTTTTTATTTTGTCTGTTTGAAAGAGTAAAATACATGAAAAATAACAAATGTAGATGTTATGTTAGCTTATAATGAACTATCAGTCCTGTTTTTACACATTTTGTTTCTTATTTAGTTTTTGTTAATTTTCCTGTTTTTGTTATTTTTGTTCTTTTATCTTTAAAGAGTGGAAATACAAAAAAATGTATGAAATTAGAGATTATGTCAGTTAATTATGACTTTTCTGTCCTAGGTTTGGTCTTTTTGTTGCTTATTTTGTTCATTAGTGCTCATTTGCTGGATTTCTAATTTTATTGATTATTGTTTCATTTTTGGGATACATTTCTTCCATTTTCTTTATTATGTTCTTCCACTTTGTTCATTTTTTCTCATTTTCTTGACTGTTCCAAAAATGTCTTCCCAATGCTCAAAATAAAGCTACATTCTTGCACACACATACACACTGCTCCACACCATGGACCATTCCAACATACAGAGTACAAGGCTTTATTCTGTACTTGATTAACTTAATAATACAGATGTAGAATAACATTATTTAGATGTATACCTGATCTATTTATTGACAAAGTAATCATCCCACACATTAGACAAATAGAAAAAACAGCATGGCCGTGGCACATATATATCAAACACAAGCACAAAAAGACATGCAGTGTAAGAAGAGCAATTTCTGACAAATATTCACAGTGTGTGTACAAAAGGAGGTGTCGGTGCACAGTGTGCTAGCTCAGTTAGCTTACCAAGAGTCACACTGCTTTCTTTCTTTCCAAAGTGAATACATAAAGTGCCCCTGTTTTATTTTAATATTTTAATAAGGTCAGCAGCATTGAATAACCTGAGATGTGTGTCAAAAACACACCTCTAATCATCAAAGAACAAAACCTACAGCTAGGGCAGGGGTAACTAAATGGTCATTATTATTACTGTAATATACAAACATTTGTATAATGATATTTAATGATACTTGATGATAATAAATCGATATTATATAATGATAATTATGGATTTATGGGGATAAATCTTTTCCATTTGTTTCTTTAATGGTAACAACTCTGTGTGGTAATGTAAAAAAATGGTAAACAGGTTTTTGGTTTTTTTTGTTTGTTTTTTGTCTCTTTCACAGCATGTTCATTATTTTTTATATTTTTGCATCTTTTACATTTGTTTCATTGTTTTTGTGTCCTTTATATTTTTTTGCATTGTTTGTGAAATTTACCTCTTTGCTCATTTTTAATGTAATCTTCAATTTTTTTCTGCCATTTTTATGTCTTTAACATGCTTTCAATCATCTTGCATCTGTTATGTCCTTTTCAACTTTTTGTGGGGTTTTTTTGTTTGTTTTTTTTCCCTTTTTTATCTTAGATTATTTTTGTTTTGCTGCATACTGTATGTTGCTAATACATTAAAACCACAACAACTGTCTGGTTTCTCCTTTCACTCAGGAGCAAAGATCAGCTCTTTATCTTTAATAAAATAATGATTTGTCATTTAACATGACAATTAGCACAGTTGACTGATTTTAGCTATATTGCCCAGTTCTGCTTAAAGCTATATTAATGAGATCACAACAGAGAGGGCTGCATTTGTTCAGCCAACTTAAAGCTAGCTTTAAGTGACACAAACATACATACAGTATACTGTTTGACAGAAACACAAGGTAAGACAGAGAAATATAATCAAGAATGCAAGACTGAAGTCAGTGCCTCGATTAGTGTGCATCAAAAATCAAGTTTAGGTAATACACATACAAAATAAACATATAGCTGCAATCATGCAAATATAGATGACACAGAATATTAAGACAGACGCTGTGTTATATTTGCATTTTGTTGTGCTGCTATTTCACCAAGCCAGCATACAATGTTTTACCCATCTTTACTTTTTGTCTGCACTGTAGTACTTCTTCATAAATTCATTCTTCATTCATCACTCTGAAATGAATTCATAGTGCAGAGCTCACTGGGAAAGGGGAAGAAAATCAAGAGCACCAGACAAGTGGCATCATGTCTTCACTCTCTGTAAGAGGAACAAGTGTGATAAAGGTGGTGGAAACCTGTGAAGCATGGATTTTATACTGTAATATTGAGTGATCCATGTTTGCTTTAGTCATTCTTACCTGCATATTGCTGTAGATCCATGGCAAAACACTCCTGACTTGGGTATAAACACCAGGTTTGTCTTTAAAACCACAGCCAGCTCCCCAGCTAGTAATTCCAGCCAAGTACCAAATTTCATTTGCCTTACATACCAGTGGTCCTCCACTGTCACCCTGCAAAATATATACTTAATTATAAACTTCTCTCTGAAGCTGAATGGAAATGGAAAACACAAACATATTCTAAGGTGTGTTGTCTGTGTGTAGTATGATTATTCTACACTACCAGACAAAAGATTGGACACACCTTCTTTTTCAGTTGTTTTTCTCTATTTGTATTATTTTCAACATTGTATGAATACTGAAGACATCCAAACTGTCAAAGAACATATTATATTACAGATTGTCCAAAGTAGCCACATTTAGCTTTGATGACAGCTTCGCACACTCATCATATTGTCTCATCATATTCATGAGGTAGTCACCTGAAACAGATTTCAAATCACAGATGTGTCTTCTCAAGAAATAATTTGTGCCATTTGTTACCTTCTTTAAGCTTTTGACCGTCTTGTGCAGCGGAAGGGTTGGTACAGAGTCAAAAGCCCCGTTAGAGGTCTGTTATACCCTGTTAGGTTACAACTATTGTACAGATCCATATCAAGATAAAATACACTCTTAATATGTAGTATTAAGAGTACTCAATATTAATAGAAGAGACAGTCCATCAATATTTTCAATGGAGGCCAATCAATCCAAACTTTGCACATGTTTATATGTGCAGTTGCCAAAACCATTAAATGTTACAGTGAAACTGGCTCTCATACGATCCATTCCCAATTTCTGAGGCTCGTGATTCTAATAAACTTATCTTCTGCAGCAGAGGTAGTGCTTGGTCTTTTCAGGGACAGTCCTCATGAGAGACCGTTTCATCGTAGTGTTTGACGGTTTTGGCAACTGCACCTGAGTACACATTCAAAGTTTTTGAGATTTTTCAGTTTGACTGACCTTCACTTCTTAATGTAATGATGGACTGTCTTTCTTTTTATTTGAGTGTTTCTTGTCAACATATGGATTTGTACAGTAGTTGTAGTAGCACTAATAAGGCCACTGACTCTGTCAGCATTTCTTTGCATATGACAAGTGATGGTTTAAAACATTAAGAAAGCAAGAAATGGCACACATTAACTCTTGGCAAGGCTCACCTGTGATTTGAAAAGTGTCCTGCGTGACTTCCGCATGAATCTAGTGAGAGAACTGTGCAAAGGTGGCATCAAAAACTAAATGTGGACAATCATAACACTTAACTCTGTTTTGTTTACTACATAATGTCATCAATGTCATTCATCCATGAAGGAGAAGGTGTGTCCCAAATTTGACTCGTAGTGTAGATGTACTTCATCATATTGCTCACCTGACAAGAATCTCTGCCTCCGCCAAGGTGTCCGGCACAGAGCATGTTCTCGGTCACAGTGTTACCATACACTCTGGGACTGTTACACACATTTCTGTCAATGATGTCAACTGTGACCTCTCTAAGCTTATAAGACACTTTACCTGTAATGAAAAAAACAGGCTCATTTGTTTTTCTAAAAGAATGAAGGCTAATGAAGATGAAGGTGGTTGGGATTGGCTCACTGACTGTCCACATGTTAACACCTACAGTAAGAAACTTCTACACTGGATTTCATTAAATTTGATGTGAGCATGGCAATGTGTGGTCGGACTCCACAATGGCCCCTAAAATTTTGGAGCACATCCAGAAAATAGGCAGACACTGGAATTTGTATAGCTATTTTACATACTGCAAGAAGAGACTTTTTACTGAACGATGGAATTACTTGGTCTTTGGTGGAGGTATGCAAGAGTCCCTCTCTTTTGGTTTTGTCTTAAAATACAACGTCTCAATTACTCTTGTGCTATAACTAACACATCTAATGCTGACATCTGTCATTCTGCCCCTGTTCACTGGGGGACACTAATGAGTTTTATGTTGTGTTTATTCAACTTTCAGCATAAGAATAGTTCAGGGTCATCTGTCACCCTTTAAACAAGAAGCTGTGAATACCCTTCCCAGTTTTGAAATGTACCCAGACCTTGATCCCTTTCCTTGAAGGCTACAGCAAATTTGAAATCAGCATGGTCAATAACCTAGGGGTATATAACATTTTCAACCTCACTACATAGTTAGAAATGTATGCAGGTCACAGTGCAATGATTTCAGGCCTGACTGATCTTCAAAAACAAAGTCAAGGCCAAGGTCATTTGATGAGTGAGAGGTGTCCTGGAGTCTAATGTATCACATATTAAATTTGGTGGCTCTTGCTATGGTGGTTTTGGTAGTATAGGTCAAAATAGGTTTTTGCTATTTATGAATGCTGTGGCCTGATTAATATGCAAAGTATGTAGTTTGGGGCCAATGTAAGCTTTCTCCCTACCCTGAATAACCATTTGTCAACTTTGGTTAGTTTTGGTCCAGGGACTTTAATAAACTGAACAACAGTTTATAGCGTAGTTAGGAGCTCTATAGTCAAACTTACTTGATCCTGGGTCAGTGGTGCCAAAGCCTGAGGTCCAACACTTAGTTCCGTGAGAAAATTGCTGGTTAGAGGAAGGCAGACACACTGGCTGAAGGTTATCTATGTGATACAAAAACACATATTTAACATTTGCAACAACCGAAGAAGCTTGTGCTTTAAAATTAAATTCACAGTATGACTGTGGACTTAATAAAATAAATTACTAAATAAATATGTAGGAAATTAAAAGTGCAGCTAACAATAACAAGTGAATATTAGATATCATACAAAAAATTTTTATCACAACGTACTGTAGTTTATCTTTCTGTCCCAGGAAGCAAATACATGTTAAAGTTAGAAATACATTGAATTGCAACACTGACTCGGAATGAACGTTAACTGCATAGACTGTATTCAAAGCCTGGCACTGTGATGTACAAATGAATTCAAAGTCCCACAGTCACTCATGCTGCCATGTTGCTTGTGTGATGCCAGCCTGACTTCCACTTAATTTGTTTTCACCTCACATATTTGAGACTGCAAATGTTTTATTCACAGTTTATCACTCACTTGTACTACAAATAATTTAGCAGAAACTGATAACAAACTGACTTTAAAAGCTCAGAATTTGAGTACAAATCAATATGAAATCTGTGTGTCCATTGTCTGACATGGGCACAATCCAGTTCCACAACTTATGAGAACATGATCTTCTCTATAATGAAATCATTTGGCTGCATCCTTCAAATTTTCTGTCCTAAAACTATAGTAATAGATAAAGATGCAACTCACCATCGAAGACCACCGGTGATGTAAGTTTGAGCAGAGCCACATCCTGATCATTAGTCTTGCTGTTGTAGTTCTCATTGATCATGATCCTCTGAATTGCATATGGTCGTGATAACCTCTGGAGAGAGATTACCCCACCATAGACCTTCCAATCATCTGTATCCAGAGGGCTGGATGAAGAGGCACTTTTGCAATACAAGAAACAGTTCAGTCAGTGGAGTTACATACACTGAACTAACATTGGTGCTTTTATTATTATTCTGCTGACGGAAATTAATCCTGTGAACACATTTTCCCTGTCAGTCAGTCACCTTAGGAAGCAATGTGCAGCAGTCAATACAAAATCATGAGCGATCAGGACTCCTCCACAAACATGGGACCCTTTGTAGTGGAGTGTCAGCTGCCAAGGCCACTGCCCTGACTTGGCAATGTTGCCACCTATGATCCGGGATGTGGACTGCCGTCTTCCACAGTCTGAGAAGAAAATATGGTTTGAGATACTGTACTATAATCAATTTTTTTTTAAACCCAGATAAGACATATTGTATGGTTAAGCAGGATATAAATTTTATTATTTTATCCAGACAGGTGACAAATAAGAGGAAAAGTGCAACATAATACAGTTCAGCAATTAATTTACATTCATGATCTGCAGCATGTATGAAAAGGCTCAGCAAATACAGTTACGGTAATTCTGATTTGGGATCAACAGTCACAGTCTCCAATGTCAATCACGTCAGTTATCAACATGTTAGCGTTGATACTGATGTAACATGCAAATTCAAATAGAAGAACACCTCTTACTCAGGTGAGTGAGCATGCTAACAAATCCCATGACAAGATTCTATAGTAGAGCTTCATTGCTTTCTTGTCCCTGATCAACAGTGAATCATCTTTTTGATGAGGGTGTGAATGGGGGACCAGAGGAAACCTGCACAACACAGGGGGCCTGCAAACCCCTCGTAGAAAGGCACTAGTCCACACTGCTATCAAACCTACAGTAGGAACCTCGTGCTGTGAGGTGACAGTACTAAACCCTGAGCCCCCACCAATTTGAAGGGTAAAATGTGCAAAAGCAATCAGCAAATGTTTGCAGTGAAATGGAAAGAGTTGTATCATTAGGTGATTCATCCCTCATTACATTCTCTACAAATGAGCAAGTGCATGTCTAGCAGAAGAACTGCACAGGCTGCGTTGCTTAGAGTGAGGGCAACCAGTGGCACTTTTATGATCTAGGGGCGTTATGCTGGCTTGGTTTGCATCCATGTGTCCCCTTTCAATCTCGACCCAACTGAATGTCTTTGACAGATTTTGGACATTTGTATCCAGTAGCTCTCTCCATGACACTCTAAAAACTATATGAAGGAGTACGTTTTGGAAGCACAGTGGTCACAGTCTAGAATCAGGGCCAGCACACAGCTGTTCTGAAGGAATGACCCAACACTTTATGTTGATTTTTACTTCAATTTGTCACCGATCTGTATGCATGGACTCTATGAAACAGCTAATGGTCTTTTTTGAGTGGTTGAACAGTGCAATAAAAGGCACTGTGTGTTTTGAAGGGGATAGAGAGAATAAGAACAGCATTTTCATGTAAGACGAGTGAGAAACTGATGGAGGCTCCTTACCCAAACACTGTAGGGAGACAGTCTGTTGGCCTGGGCAGGAAGCACTATGTAATGACACCATACGAAAAGCATAGCATACAACATGAGCAAATACAAGTGTCCTCCTTGGTAAAGCCTTTGCGGCTTTTTCTCATAAATTGCAAATTCAGGTTACACAGTGAGATACTATTCACAATAAACACAGACCGTCATGATTACAGGTCAAGTCTGAGCTCAGGGTAAATAATAAAAAATACTTTATGTACCTGACATTGACCAGCTTCTGGATGAGTGAAGATGATCTGCTGGTCATTGACAGAAAAACTGTGCTTTGGGAGTCTATTGCTTTGGTGGCATAGGACCTGGAGATAAAACAGAAATACATTTCAGAGAGCAGAAGAGACATAACATGCATATACGCAGGCAGTTTTGTCAAAATGATGTCTGATTGGTTCTGGGAACTCATTCTGGTCTTATCACACGGAGGAACCCCAGGGAGACCTGTGGAGAATCAATCTTGGGTTTAAACACACAGCAGCAGGTGAGGAGAAATTAGATGCCACTCACTGGGTAAATTACAGGTTGAAGAGAGAAGGCGCATGTTTAGAGGCAGATGCTGAAATTGGGTCCATCTAAATGACTATATAAATCACCCTTTTATGAAGTCCAGGCTACCTCCAGTGGCAGCACGCGTCTTGTTTCCAGAATTTGTTAGACATTTTGGAATAACTAAACCATTTTTAACTCAGTTGAAGGGTTTATGACTTACTTTCTGAATCCAAGCTGAGCACAAGTCAGGTCAGCGTAACTGTTGTCCCAGTTGCTGTAGCACACTGGCAAGAAGCGTCCGTCTTCAGCAGTCAAGACCTGCAGACCGTTTTCACCTGCAAACCTCACTGAGGAAGACCACAGAAAAAGAGCAACTCAAACCTGCAATGTATGCTAAAAAATGATATTGATCTGCATTTCCTAAAGTCAGGGTCAGTTTGAATAGATTTAGATTTTGGAGATTTTTTTTACTGGGCCGCCCATTTCCTTGTTTGTTCAGTATTTGGGTTATTTTTGTTTGATTTCTTTGTGATTTCAGTAATTTTCTTGATTATTTTGCACATTTTAATGATCATTTCATTTTTTAAACTTTTTAAAAAGTTTTTATTCACATTCTTCACAGTACAGAAGTACAACTCTTTCCATACAATGTTTTCCTTTTTTCTCTCTTTTTTTACAGCAGTTAAAAATGTGTCCACTTGTATACTGTACGTTAACAACAACATCCGCGATGCACATATAAGGAGACATTTACATAAACAACATTCCCACTCAAGAAACAAAGATGTACTGTACTAATCCAATTCTAACCATAATGTTACCCTAAATGATTGCAGCAACATTTATTGTTGTATGGCCTCTCAAAAATATAATATGTTACCCTTTAAAAGTGAGGACGCCTGATTGTTTCATTTTTGATCCATTTTGTTGATGGTGTTAATTTGAATAAAATAAAATAGAATATTATAGAATCCTTCATTGTCATTGTGTTGTCATTGTGTAAACAAGTACAGAATGAGATTAGAAGGTGCTACCACTGGTACGGTGCAGGCATAAGAAAAACACAGGCAGATGAGACAATTATCTTCACTCTTAATAATTGTGTTCATTTTCTTGATTATTATGTTTATTATTTATCTTTTTCTTAGTACAGTAATTGTCTTAATTTTTCATTTATTTTCTTAATTATTTTGTTTATTTCTATACATTTTCGAGGTAATTTTGTTCATTTACTTGATTTATTACATTAATGTTTATTTGTGTAAATCTTACAATATCTAATGGCTTCAACCAAACATGGTTGAATGCTATCTGTAATATGTCAATAAAAAAAAAAAAATCACGTATTATGACAAATTGTAATGACTTTTTAAAGTATGGTTGCCAGGGTGGCATCACATTCCTCTTTTGGCTATTAAGATAAAAACAAACATCCTATTAGCCTCTTTCTTATTTTAACAGTTTGTGATTCTTTAGTACTCACATCACATCTCACCATTTCACTCTATTCTTTGTTAGGAAGTGTGTGTTTGAATCTTATACTCACAACAGACTGTTTCATCAGTGCCCAGCTCACAGTCTTTTACCCCGTCACACTGGACAGTATTCTGGGGGCAGCTTTCATTCCTTGATATAGGTGGAAGTTCATTTTTGTGATCATCATCTTCTTCATGGTAGAGGATGGCTGCTGTTGCTATCCTGGTGCCATAACGCACTGCCGTTGGAGTAGAATGTGTATTAATGAGAGTGGATGAGGAGACATACTGCGCCATGATTATCAGTGGCTAAAAATAAATCTACACCTGTAACAGGGGGAACAAAACGTCTCTTACACTAGTACATCAGTATGAGTCCCTCACATAATTTGCCAGGCTGTTATTATGAATAAGAAAATGTTCTTCACGTATTTCCTAATAAATCAAAATTGAAATTAAAATATTAATAGACGATAAAACATACAGTTGTACACTTGCATGCAATGGGCATTAAAAAGTGCAATAGGATACACACAGTCCCTGTTTTGAAGTAGTTAATTTAAGTCTTACATGATCCACACTTTGAGCCATATTTCAGTTGGTTTTAATGCAAATAAGTTACTGCTGACCAAACCCCTGCCCTGTAGGTGCCATGGACACAAACAAGGCATTGTGGAGACCACAGAGTAAAAAACAAGAAACACTAGAGTGGACAGACCTCAGCTGAACAACAGTGGCACATGTTAGCATGGCTGCCATCTTACGACTGGATAAGTGTGCATAGCGCTGTGTAAACAGAAGCTGAGTGTGGACTGTTGGGTTTTTTTGCTGATGTATTCCTTATTTATGTGGAAAATCATTTATTTGCTCAGTAAATGGTTATTTTCTTGTACATGTTTTGTACATCACAAGTGTAGTGCTCACTTTGTAATGTGAAAAGTGGAGTTAAAATAATGACAGAGTGTATGGCTGAATGGTCTCACACAGTTTTATGGCTTTTGCTGTTAGGTGAGAGGATCGGAAATGCCAGTTGCACTAAGACTTAACTGAGGATCTTATCTCCTAAATGACTGACTGAATGCACACTGGACTACACACATGTACCACACTGTTATTTGTAAAAATTGCCCATGACTCTCAGTTTACTACATTTTTGAATTTTGCATTAGCACACCCTATGGGCATGTCAGAAATTGTAGTTACTGGATGTAATTCCAGTTCTATAAGTGCATATGTACAGCACAAAAAGTAGCCAAGTCCTCAACATGAAACTGCAGAGATGAACTGAAAGTTCCTAGAACTGAGAGTGCCTGTGAGCTTACCTTGGTGACAATATCAGTAGCTATATAAGTGCTGATTGCATGTTCATACTTAATGAAATGTAACTTACGGTATATGGCCAGATTTTAAAAGCAGGACAGGCCTGAGTGTTTGGAAGATAAACAAGGAAGATGACAAAAAAAAAACATTTCCAGTAGAAACTGCATGTATCTCATTGCAGTTCTTCCTTGTATTGTTGACAGTACAAACCTCATTGAATTTAGTTTCAGACTACCTTTTTATGAGCAAAATGTTTAGTTTACCCAGCATTCTATTTACCAACACAGAGCCAATACCTGACCACTCCAGTGTTTCTTCAAACTATGATGTACATAGACCCCCTGCTAGGGTCCAGGATGATCCTGTTTCTGATGGTTCTAGCAGTCCTGGACTGAAGACATTGATTTTGTATTTGTGACATCACTAAAACACTGTCATCAAACCAACTTGTTTTTGGCCAAGTTTAATAAAACATATTTGTGTGTCTTCATCATTTGTCATTATTTTCAGAGCTCCTGCATTTGTGCCACATTGGAAAAAGAAATGATCTCTCTCAATATTGCTCATTTAAAATACTGTGGGCCTATTTTACATGTCAGTGTTTTATATGTTAAAATAATAGATTTATGTTAATGTAGAGTTAAGTGGAATATATTTCCTCTGAAACCCTTTAAAGTTATGAAACAAATGACACAGTCAAAGGCACTAATATGTAAGAGCAGTTTTAACCCCAAATAAATAAGAGCAGAACATGAATATTAATTACAATTCGCAGAATCTCTATGAATGAACTCAATTTACCTCCAAGCCAGATGGCTATTGCCAGCAGCCCCAGCACCAGTAGGATTCCCCCCGAGCCTCCAAAACATCGAGAATTAGTTACACAGCACTTCTTCCTCTTCCTGCTCGGAACTGAATATAAAACATACACAGGTCACAATAAATACATGAACACACAAGGGCTGGAATCCAAAATAACTGTACTAAACCAAAATACACTCACTTATGGTTGGCTGTGTAACTGTCCCAGGTGGTGGATACTGAGGGATGTAGTGTGGCTGCGTGGAGGGTGTCAGGCCCGGACCCACACCGTACACAACCTCCTCATAGGACTTGAGGGGAGGCTGGGTGTGCACAGCGACAGAGTAGTAAGGAGGAGGGGGCTCGTTCTATGGACAAAACAAAGGGAACACATTTTTTTAACAAAAGTAGAAAGTACTGTTCATCTGACTCCAACCCAGAAAACAATTAAAGTTCATGTTTTTGCTCACAAACACAGTAGCCATGAATTAGTTAATGCCATTTAATAGAGTATAAATAAATAAAGTATGAATAGTCCCCAGATAACTCCAACTGATGTCTGTGTGACCAGAATGGGCTGAGTCACATACCTACTACACTAATAATTTTATACTTAACAACCACATTTTGTTCTGTACTTTTAACCGAACCCTAAGAATAATGAAGGGCCAGTACAATAAAAAAAATCTAATGGCTAATATGTGTTACCTAAACTATTTTTTTGTTAACTAGTAGATTTGTCAGTTCAGATGATATGTAAGTTTTAGGTCTGTTGAAAAAAAAACTTTTTTCAATGATGCTTTTGTTCATATTTAGTATTTTTTTTCTTTCCGTTCAGTTGATGTTCATTTTCTAAATTTTCCCAATAATATTTCATTGATGTTTGGTCATTTCTTCATTCATATTTATGTATTTTCATTTATTTTTGTCAATTTTAGAAGATTTTAGATCATTCTTTACCTTTTGATGATTATTTTGTTTATTTTGGAAATAATTGTGATACTTCTTAGTTCATTTTGATGCTTATATTATTCACTTTTGTTCAGTACTAAATCTTTTTTACAGTATTTGGTTTTATCTGAATATTGTTTGCTTTTTTATAATTATTTCTTGGCCCATGTTAAACGTTGATTGTAATGACTGACTGAATTTTATTGACTTTATTCCTGTTCACATTGTTTTTATGTGTGTAAATTGTTTTATTCATATTTTATCTTCTGTCTTGGGTACAAACAAATATCTGGCCAAAAGATATTTGTTTAAAGTGCTTTGCAAATAAAGTTGTAATCAGATTTTTTTTTTTCTTTATAAATGTATGCAGACAAGGCACAACCCAAAAAACGCGTCATCCACAACACAGAAAACAGTGTTCAACGGTGAAAATTTCCCGGCGGAACCAGGTTTGCATGTTTAAAAAGATTCCCAACAGCAGAAAAAGAAGATAAACAAATACTGAGAGCAACGGATAATTAAATCCGGGAAATGCTCATCGTAATAATCCATAGTGTAATGTGAAGTCTTTGTCCTTTGTTGCGTTCTCCACTGTGCCGAGAAACAAGACCAGATTTGCTAGGTGTGATATAACATCAAAAACAATAGAGAGAAGTAAATGCCTGGCTAAGAGTAGACCTGTACCCATTGTGTATGATTATTGCCCGGTCTATGTTTAATTCCACACCCGATTACATCCACAAAGACGCAGATGTATCCCAGCAACAGTTACAACACTGGTTTTTCAATGTTTTTCCTTTTGTACTCATGTTGTCTTCTTTTCCCTATTTGAATCACAACTCTCAGTGTTTTCGACTGTACATTGAGAAGTAATAAAATTTTTTGCAACAAGACAAACGTGTGTGCTCATGAAGTCACCAAGAATGGGGGGGGGGGGGGAGTAGTAGCGCAAAAAAAGGGTTATTTAGATGAAATTGTATGAAAACTGACAGATCTGCCTTGACTTCACCATATGTATTGCTTCGTTGTCATACTCAAGAGTATAAGTCTCATCTGAACACTTTTCAGTCAAGCACATCTGGATCCTTCTAGAAATTTTGTTTATGAATAAAATAATCAAGAAGATTAGCAAAAATGACTATAAAAAATAAGAAAATCAGCTAAATTTAACATAATCTGAATAATGTAGCAAATTAAACATAAAAGTCTTCAAAACTAATAAAAATGAACAATATGATTAACAAAATAAACTAACTGAATAACTAAAAACAAAAAAATCTGATAAATGGCCAAAATAACAAGCACAATGAAGAAAAATGACCAAAATAATCAAGAAAATTAAACAAACATGAACAAAATCGTCATAAAAAATCAACAAAAAAAACAATATCATCTACAAAAAGGACAGAAATGAACAAAAGAAGCATCAACATAAGCTAAAAGAAAGAAAATCAGATTCAGATTCTTTGTTATTGAAGCCTGAGGTAAATTTGGTTTGCAGTGAAGTGAGTCATCCAACATTTTTAACGCACACTTACAGTACAAACAACACGGGACAAGAACATGCAAGAGAATGTGCACAGTGCTGAGGCTAAAAACAAAAAAAGAAAGAAAACCCTACATACTGTAAAAACAAGACGTAAGGTTAAAATGCCAGCAATAAAAATGTCATAAATAAATTAAATGTACAGTAATTATTTGAAACACTGTTAAAGTCAGGAAGATCTGTAAAACCAAGTTGAAACATAAAGGTGTCCCATACATGCAAGGTAAAAGATTAAAAAAAAACAGTACAATGATGGGACTCGCTGAAACTCTCTGTAAGGGGTGTGGGAGTCATCAAACAATAATCATCAAGGAAATTAATACAAATGAGTAAAATTCTCCTCAGAAATTAACAATATAAATACAAACACAGACAAAAAGTTCCAACAATATAACAAACACAATGAACAAAACTGAACAAAAATAAATACGGTAATCCACAAAAAGAACAGAAATGAGTAGAATAAACAACAATATGCGCAATGAGATGAAAATCAACAAAAATGTTGGGAAATCTCTTCAAAATAAACAAAAACTGACAATATATGCAACAAATACAAACAAAAATCCCCAAAATTAACAAAACAACAAACACAATGAACAAAATGAACAAAATAACTACAAAATTAACAAAAGATGAGCAAAATCATCATGAAAAATGAACAAAATATGCAACAGAATGGACAAAAAAACAAAATATTTTATAAAATTAACCAAAAATAAACAAGATAATCCACAAAAAGAAAAGAAATGAACAAACTAACAAACACAATAAGCAAAAATTAGGAAAATCATGCCAAAAAATTAACAAAAATTTGCAAGACACTCTTCAAAACAAACAAAAATGAACAATGTGAGGAAGAAAATGAACAAAATAATCAAGAAAATTAACAAAAAAAATGAAAAAAGAATCACCATATAAATGAACAAAAAGGCAACAAAAAGATTTAGAAAATTAACCAAAAATGATTTAAAAAATACTTCTCAAAATAAACAAAACTGAACAAACATAAACAAAATGTCCCCTAAATGAACAACAGAATAAACACAATAAGCAAAAATGAATAAATATTCGAGAAAATTAACAAAAGTTTAACAAAATCAACTCAACAGTGAACATAATAAGCAACATTAAACAAAACAATTTAGACAATTAACCAAAAATGAACAAAATCATCAAAAACAAACAAGATCATCCATAAAGTGAACTGATGGACAAAAATGACTAAATTAATGTAACAAAAAGCTCCATAGTTATCTACTAAATTAAAAATAATAAACAAATCAATGACAGTGAACGCAAAAATGATCACAAATATCATTATTTATGGAAAGCAGGGTTTTAGACACCCAAAAGTAACAAGTCATCTACAAAAAGCAGGAAGGGAGCTAATACAGAGGAGAACACTTCTGCCTATTGCCTCCAGCATCTACTGTACACCTGTGAGAATCTTCATCACCTCGTCAGTTTTTTGAGGTTCAACATTTTTTACAATGCGTCATTATCTCACATTACACTTAAAATGTTTTGGGAATTCAGGTTGTTATGTGACTGAACTTGTTTCCATTACAATGTGGCCTTTAAACCTGTTTGCTGCGTCATCGAACCACTTACAGAAAAAGAAAACAATGTGACGAAACAGGTTTGATGGAACACCAGTTTGTGATGAACAAAGGTGGGTAGTACTCAGGTATAGTTACTCAGTTACAAGTACTTGAGTAATGTTGTCCAAAATATGTACTTGTTTTACATAATACTTTTGACTCTTACTCAGTTATATTTGTAAGGAAAAAAATGTACTTTTACTCAGCTACTTTTGGCCACAACTGAACGAGTGGGAGCAAAATGAACAAAAAATTCCAATCCATCACAAGCACAAAATTAACAAAATAATCAAGTAAAATAACAACAAATGAACACAAAAAACACAAATCAACTAAAACAAACAAGCAAATAATCATCAAAATAAATTAAAATTAGTAAAATACACAACAAAATTCACAAAAATTAACAAAGCTATTACATAAATTGACAAAATGATCAAACATAACCAATTAAAATGAACCAGAATCAACAAAATGCACAACACAGTGAACAGAAATTAGCAAAACAATCAAGAAAATGGATGAATATGATCAAATAAATAACAAAATGAACAAAAATGAACATAAAAAGCTCTTTCTTATGAGTACTTCTACTTGAGTCATTAAAATTATGACGTAACAGTATTTCTACTTGAGTATTGCTTCTGGGAAGTGGTAGTTAATAAGGAGCTGCAGAATCTTAAAACTTAAAAGTGTCTCTTGATCCCAACACCCACAGCCCGAGCAATCTATCTCTTTCCGTTTTGGTAAGATGAATTATGTTCCCAGGAGCCAAAAGACCATGTACACCCCTGACCCTTCTTCTAACAAACAAAAAAGAGAGAAAAAAATCTTTTGTCGAAAAAGAAAGGAATTTATCTGTGAAGGTGGCACTGAAAGGGCCACAGGTAGGGTCCCTAACAATGGTGTTTCATAAGACTATTCCTATTGTATGGTGCTCACATTTCAAAATGCGCCTATAGGAAGCATACACCCCATTGACTGAAATAAAATGGTTGAACTGAAATAGGTAGAGGTCAGAGCTCAGATTCCATAGTTTGCCTGACAGGTATTATTATGGAAAATTACCACAAAAATCCAAAATAATTAAGGGGTCTTTACATGACATTTAAAATTTCACTTTTACATTCAAATGGCAGGAATATGACACAGTTATATGGCAACAAAAAAAAACATCCCATGAGTTTTTGTATCTCCTTTTAAGAGAAATCTAGCCAGTGTCTCCATATATCGCAGTAGAATGATGTGAAATAATCTGCTTGAAACAAAAGCTATAGTAGAGAACAAAACAGCTGTAAATTACACATGTGAATCATGAGTAGAAATGTAAATCAAAAGCAGATCTTGAGGTGCAACACAGGCCCCTCATGTCCCTATATATTTAGCCATAATTGCTCTTATTTTCTGGTGTCTAAAAATATACTGAAACAATTAAAAGCTCTATGTCAGCACATAACAACCTGAGCTGAACAGGCACTCCAGGCAGGTTTACAGACGCACTGAAACTCAAGTAAAAAATAAAGAGACACAGGTAAGCCAGGACAGGAATCACCATCAGATTCTACAGACACAGTTAATTATTGATGACTGAGTGACAACATATTAAGAGTAAAGAGAAGAGAAAGAGCGGACTCAGAGAAGACCCAAAAAGTTTTCTCCAGGAAGGCAGAAGACAGAGAACAAAAGGGCGAACCTACCGGGTCAGGCTTTGCCATCGGACTCAGGGCAACATAGATTGAGGAGTGGAGTTGAAGGTAGGTGGGCGGAGCTTGTTTCACATCTTGGTGTTTACTTAGTCAGGTGAAATGGTAAGAGAGGGCTGACACCGCCTAAAGCACCTCCACTCGCTTTTCTTCTTCCTAGGTGTACATTTCAGGGGGGTG
>JAQQAE010002272.1:0-22747 GCA_029823295.1 Pseudamia nigra
AAATGTGTTTGGTACAACATGACATTCAGATTACAGTTCTGCTTGGCTAGTTGCCAAACACGACAGGGCAAAAAAAATAAAAAATAAAAAATAAAAAATACTGTTCACAACTCATCTGGAATGCAGGTTTCTGTCCAGAACATTAAAACAACTTCATACACCACTTAGATAGATGTCAACAGCAGCTTGGAATCGTGCACTGGCAAGATTTTTATCACCAATATTACAGTTCAGGCCAACTTACAGAGAAGAAGATCGTCTTAGGTGACGTACACATCTTGCCTTGGGTTCCCATCAAGCAGAAAAGCATTTACACAGTACGTGCAATCAGGGATGACAGCTGATGTGTGTTTTTGTTTTCGAGGATTGGACTGGGTGAGGAATGTAGGCTTTGGAAAACTCACAACCGTAGATACCTCATAATTCTGCTTGTACTCATCAAACTATCAAATCTATCTGACCTATGCCATGTGTCAGGTTATGAAGAAGCTTTTTTTGTCCAGTCTGACTGCAGATTTAAGGCTACGGAGCCAATGTCATGGCTTCATATGGGAGAAAAGTTGAGTAGGACAGCTTCTTTTGACTTGAGTCCACTAAACACCTTCCAAACTTTCTCTCTAACTCTCTGATGAGCTTAATATTGAATCAGGTGTGTGCAATTTAAAGCCCTGCACTGAATGAGAAGCAGATAATGCAGGTGTGAAAGGACACTGAATGGAATATGATTAAAAAGCTGAAAGTGTTTAATTTTCTCAATGAGCTTTAGAAAATCTTCCCAGGCAGTAACTGTGACTTTGAAGTGTCCAATCAGTGTTTGAATAAAGGAAAAAATGTGGCATTTTAATAGACAATTTCCATGCACTTTCAAATTAATTCCATTCCTCCCCTCTTTTCAAATCAGTGAGTACATAACCAAGATAAGACTTTTAATTTGTGATAGGTTTGAACCAACAGTCACTGCATTGTCTGAGCCCTACGTCACTAAAATGAACCTGGCAGGTTAAACACGGGAAAGAATGAAGTCGATACAATAAAACTTTCACATAACGAATGAGGAAGATGGTGTAAGTTAGCCTAAATGCTCGGAAACTGGAAGGGGATTCGGTTAAAAAACAAAACATTTTCTGGTTGATTAAGAGAAACACAACCCCTGCAGGCAGCGTAGAAGTAAAATCCCGTCGAGCCGTTTCCTTTTGCACCTCATGTGTGGGTGGCAGATGGTGCAGTTCGCTGGTTGTCACAGCGATAGATGATGGGAATACAGACAACAGATTCAAAGCAAGCAAACACCTCCTGAGTGAGAGACACTGTAGCAGCTGTAGACCGACACAAGAGACCCAACAAAGAGCCACTGCACGCATATATTTACACAGGAACTTTTTTTTTTTTGTTGTTTTTCCCTCAACACAGTAAAAGCTTTATGAGATTCACAGGGTTGGATTTAGAATATTACATCTCTCCTCCTACCTGGCTCCGTTTGTGACATGCACCGCCAGTCAAAAGTCTTCACTGTTTTATCCTTGATTATTTTCAACTTGGTACCTTAACACATCTCCAAATGCTGCCGATTCGCATCGCCTTAGCAGCCTTGAAACCTTAGCATTCGACTTAAGCGATTACACTACGAGGCTAACATTATTATGATTTATGCTTTAGATTTAGCCGCGTACAGCGTTGGATTCAGCTTCGCGTTCTCTCCTCAGATTCACAATGTCACCTGGAACAGTTTTCAAATCACAAGTGTGTCTCGTCAAGAGTTAATTTGTGCTATTTCTTGACCTTTTTAATGTGCTTTAGACACTCACCTGTCTTGTGCAGAAAAAAATGGGGTCGATAGCCCTATTAGTGCTACTTCAACTACTGCACAAATCCATATTATGGCATTAAACACAGCTCAATAACCTTCATTTCCATACCCTTTAACTGCCTGTTTATGAGTTAACATGACTTAATATGACCAAAATAAGCAGCAAAATTGAACAAAACGTGAATTACACAATACATAAAATGAACAAAAACAATAAAAAATTAATTATGAGGAAAAAAATAATTTTCAATATGCAGCAAAATGAACAAAAATAAGCAGTAACATGAACAAAAACAAGAAGCTCTATAAAAAATTAGCAAAAATACATAATATCATACGTGTTTTTTTGACAGTGTGGATGTCTTCAGTATTAATGGACAAAGTGTAAAATTGTTCAAACATAAAAACCAGTTGTGTATCTTATTTTGTACAGAAACTACTGACGTTAACAGCATCTTCACAGGTTTCAGTGATAATGCGGCTTCTTTCCCTTTACAGTCACAAAAATAAACTGATGCATTGGCTGATTCCATTGTGCAACGTTGACTGTATAATGTAAATTGAACAGTGCTATGATGTCACAAGTATTCAACAATCATACACACTTTGGCATTTGAAAGGATGCAAAAGAAGCAATGGTGCAAATAATGAGAAGTGGATGGTTTCACAGTCCCGGCTTTTGTTTTTGCGTTCATCTTCATATGTGGCGTGTTAACACAGTTGCTCCAAAGTGTCTGAACCAATTTAGTTGGAACTTAATTGATAACTTTAATATTTCCACCTCCATCCTATCAGTCTCTGGGATATGTGGCACTAGTGTTCATTGTAACAAAAGGCTGAAAAATCATGCAAAAGTCTACTTGGTGGCAATAAATTTCAGCTAATCAGACATCTGATAAATGCCTTCGGTAATTGGAGCCATAAAAACTCTCTGAGGAACACCACCGAGACAAAAGAGATGGTTCTGGACTTTAGAAGGTCTCCTCTGTGACCAGTTAATATCAGCAAGGTGGACATCGGTGGGGTGCTGACATGTAAATATCTTGCTGTGCATGTTGACCACAAGATGGACTAGAACACAGCGCACTGCATCAAAAGGGTCAGAGTCGCCTATTTTTCCTCTGGAGGCTCAGGTCCTTTGACATTTGCCCTAAGATGCTGCACGTTTTACCAGTCAGTGACTGTAAGTGCACTCTTTGACGCTGTGGTCTGATGGGGAGGCACGTCCGACAAACAGAAGTAAAAGACCCGAACAGACTGGATAAAAAGGCTGGATCAGTGGTTGGTTGGAGGACATCATGGACAACCCAGACCATCCGTTTCACCTGGTTCCGTCCCAACAGAGGAGCAGCTGCAGTGGACGACTAACATCAGCACGGTGAAGAAGTGAACGTTATACTAGATCCTTCATCCTCGCCATCATCAGAAAGTTCAACACCACAGCTGATGGAGACTGAAGACATCTTAATGACATAATCCTTCAAATTTACTGAATGAGCTGGTCGAATTAATTTCCCAGAGAGGGATAAAGAAAGTTTGTTTTATTCTACTCTATTCTATTCTACTGACAATCAAACTCTAAATAAGTATTGATGTTTCTACTGTAAATGAGTTTCAGATGGCATCTCATTCCCATTGCTTTACTGTATAAGGCTGCAACAAACATTTTTGAGCTATAAAACATCAGAAATAGATGAAAAATGAAAATTATTTCCTAAATCCCAAAATAGATAGTAGCTGATTGTTGATGTCGGACCATTATAAATTATTAAACAGGCATTCTATCAGTCAGCACGGCTTACGACCTCCCAGTTGTCAAGCTAGTACGTCTGTTCTTTTCTTACCTGTACCAGATGTTGAAGGAATCTGAAATGGAGGCTGTTTCTCCTCCGTCGTCCTCCGATGAAGAAGGTACAGGCACCTTTAAAACATTAATGATGTTTTGTTAAAAAAAAAGAAAAAAAAGATGTTTTGTTGAAAAATGACTATGAACTTTTTTTTGCATTATTGTATCTGAAACCACTGCATCTTTTTTTTTTTTTGTTTTGACCACTCTGCCAACAAATACTTTAATTGTTTTTTGCCAGAACTGTGCATTGTAAGTAAGTAAAAAAAAGCCATTGATGAAAACATATGACACACCCTCCTCTATTATACATCTGCTGTTACTACTATATATATATAATTTTACTTGATTGTTTTGATAATTTTTGCTCACGTTGTTGTTATTCTGTTTATCTTACTTGATTATTTGGACCATTTTTGCCCATTTTGTTGCTTATTTTGTTCACCTTTGTTCTTTTTTACTTATTTGACTGTTTTGATCATTTTTGCCCATTTTGTGGCTTATTGTATTGATTTTTGTTCAATTTTGTTGTTATTTCATTGACTTATGTTAATTTACTTGATGATCTTAATAATTTATACTCATTTCATACCTCATGTTGTTGATTTCTGTATAATTTTGACAGTTTTCTTCTTATTTTGTTCATTCTGGTTGACTTACTTTATTATTTTGATCATTCTTGCTCATGTTGTTGTTATCCTGTTTGTCTTTGTTCATTTTTTAACCTTCCTTGATTATTTGGATCCTTTTTGCCCATTTTGTTGCTTCTTTTGTTCACTTTTGTTCTTTTTTCCTTAGGTTGTGAGCCGCGTTGACTGGCAGCTGAATCATTCACAAACCACGGGCTACTGGCTTGTTTGCCAGCATCATCGACTGCACCTTTAAAACATTAATGTTGTTTTGTTGAAAAATGACTGTGAACTTTTTTTTTTTTTTTTGCATTATTGCATCTGAAACCACTGCATTTTTTTTTTGTTTCGACCACTCTACCAACAAATACCTTAATTGACAATATTTCTATTTGGAATTTGGTTGAGAGAATAAACACACACATTTTGCTCTGGTCTCTGTTTTTTGCCAGAACTGTGCATTATAAATAAGTAAAAAAAAAGCCATTGATGAAAACATGTGACGTACCCTCCTCTATTCTACTTCTGCTGTTACTACTATAAACTTCCGTGGAGGATAGTGATGGGTGCTGCTGCACGCAGCCCTCCGTGGTCTCACACTCGCCTATCACACGGTAGTAAATCACGTCTCGCTGTGGCAGATGGGCGTCTCGACTCCACGCTGCCCGCCCCGTGGGTGTGTTTAAGGGACGTGGGCCCCTGCATCCACCTGCCTCCCCACAGTCAGCACAGCAGCGCCCAACTTTCCCGAGGAGCACACGCCCGCAGCGCGCCTGGACCTCTTTCCACCCACCCACCCATCCATCCCTCCACCCACCCACCCACCCACCCCACCGAGATGTTAAACGTGATCGTGCGTCTCCTCGTCACGCGATCGCGCATCATGCTGAGCTAGATTTACATTTTGCATTTTGTAAGTGTCATTCCCTTCCTGTGCGCGGAGAACTCCGGGGCCAATAAAGGCGCAGTGCGCACAGGTACAGGCTGCCCCGCCGAAGCCGCGCTGCGCGCCACACGCACCGGGCTTTCTTACCGCCACCGCTTTCAAATTGGAGACAAGAGTGAGCGATCTGTTGGAATTGGTTTATTCAATGACTTGCAAGGTTGGATGTGAAGTTAAACTCCAACATCTGTAGCAACAAGGTAAGAAAATTCACAGTTTCTGCTCCTTGTCATGTACTAACCCGCCTTATTAATAATGGTATCAGGGATTTACAGCCCGCAGATACGCTTATTTTTTTTACTTCCCTTACAACATACGACTATTACATTGTATATAATAAGAAACAATTTATACAGGACCGGTTTGTATGTGATATATTGTTGCTGCTACGTTATTTTCAAGTGCGTTGTATTTGCGCGTTAGTTTAGTGTGCGCCCTAATCCCACACCAGACTGTTTACAGTTCTGTCGTCCATGTGGAGCCAAGGCTGCCAGTCTGTTATTACAGATTTCACTCTATATAATGTTTCAGCAACACTCGACGTATCTGGATATATTTGTTTGTTTTTTTTTCCCTCCAGCCGTGCGCACTCACAGCCCAAGTGATAAATATTCAGCTTATGAACAGTGAAAGTTCGTTGCTTTCGCGTTGATTTTCTTTCTCTGAAGTGTTGTGAATGTAACAAAGAGGTGTTCTTTCAGTGTTTTGGATGACCACCAAACGGACTGGGTCTTTTATTGTCCAACAAATAAATGAGTGGAAGTGAGGAGGGAGGTTGCGCAGAGTCGAGGCATGTTGCAACGTTGCGCGTGGAGCTGTGGCCAACATGTGGTTCCTGGCGTGTGTGAGTCTCTCTGTGCAAAACTGTGTGTTTCATGTGCACCCGCAGCATAGCTGGCAATATTTCACTTCTTTTTTGACAGTATCACTGTGTGATAATGCTTTTTCTTCTGGAGGTGTAAAGCTAGTTTGACACTTTTTTTTTGGATTTGAAATGTAATACTGCTTTCATAAGTGTTCCTTTTGTTTTCAAAATAAAATCCTCCATGGGCTAGATATGTATATGTATCCTACACTGCGCCCTGAATTGGCTTGTTTCCTCCCCATGGCCCCAGTTTCGGTCTCATTTGTGTGCAGCCTCTTGTTTGATTGTATCCACTTGCGAATGACTGAATAAACAGCTGGATGGTTAACAAATTGTCAGTAAATAAGTGAGGTTTGGACAGGTGTTTATGGTCATAAATTGGCTTCAGTCAACTGTTAGGAAGACGCTGTGACTCTGGCGAGGTCTTCGAGTGTGTTTCAAATGGAGATCTGGTCACATTTTGGCTCTATTTGATCATATTAACTGTTCCTGACAGTGGACTTAAGTATTATGTTCCGAGCACAGGGAAGAAAAGTTGTAGGATTTTGGAACAAGGCAAGAGTTGAAGAGTTGACACATGGTAGAAATAAGAAGCCCTCGGGATGTGATGGAGATGGCTGAGGGCAAGAGGTGGCTTGTTAGCAAAGTTTTTAAGATGATTTGTGAGAGACAGCTCTGGTAAAAAATCAGAGGCCACTGCAGCGTTTTTCTGAAATCAGCATCTCTCCATGTGGAGTCATTCCATCCCAGCACTGAATTCCAACATAAACACGCCTCATCGTGCTTAATGAGGGACTGATTAGGTGATCACCTGAACCAAATCCTATTTAATGAGGTAAAGTAAATAAATCAAAGATATTCCATCAAACACTGATTTCTGAACTCTTCCTATTTTGAAACATTAGTGTTGTGTTTAATGAATGAATATGTGTTTTTTTTTTTGCGTTATACGGGTCCTTTTTATTTTGACCATTTCTCACGATCTGCAAGTAAATACTCTAAATGACAATATTTCCATTTGGAATTTGGGATAAATGTTGTCATTAGTTTAGAAATGAAAGGAAATGTGTTCATTTTGCTGAAATACAAACCTATAAATAGTCAAATCAGAAAACATCAGTGGTCTCTTAACTTTTTCCAGAGCTGTATGTGTCAGGCATTGTATAGATTCTATGGCGTCTACTATTCATTCACCTGAGATTTCATTGGTGCATTGTTTGGAAGACGTATTAATAAGCGTTTGAGGTTTTTGTCATTTGTTACACCGTTAGAAAGCTCTATAGTCCTTTGCCCTCTTGTAAACATGTAGCGTTGTAGTTTACGCCACATCTTTTGTCTGTTTCCTAGTAAGTGTGAGGTTGTGGTACAACCTGGTATTAGGTGAACCCGTAATTACAGAGCAGCATATACGTACTGCGTAGTGTCATGAACCAGGAATGTGTTTTGGGTGCGTGGAGAGGAGCAGGAGAAGAAAAGCGTCTCTCACAAGGCTCGGTGGGATCTTTCCATCAGTTTGTCACATGCACACTGACTCGTGAAAACAAACATAATTTTTACCAAATGGAACCGTGTACAAATCTCTAAAAGCTTGGCCGGCGTCCATGAGGACTCATCAGTTTGCGAAAAAGCTTCCAGAGATCCGGGAGGAATCTCCACACCTCGGTGCTGTGTCGCCAGAACTTGCACAGATGGGCCCCTCGGGAGCCACTGATTTGACATGTCGCATAAATAATAAGTAAAGGCAAAATCAACATATTCTGGATGGAGCGATGGGAAGTGAAAGCATCTTCTCATGGGTTTCGTTTTGTCCCTGCAGAGGTTTTTAAAAGTCAACATTTGTGTACTGCTGGAGGTTGACCATGCAGCTGGACGGTCTGTGGACGGTCCACGCCCTCCTGGCGCTGTCCGGCCTCGCCCTCGGGAACCCGGTGAGCAGCGACCCGTTAGCTGCACCCCGTGTCTTCATCTCCTTCAAAGGTAGGACCTCGATTCCTCTCATCACATGTGTTGGTTTGACTTTCAGGATTACAGCTGGAATTCTGGTGTTTCCGCCTCCACATGTGCTGTTTTAATAAGTTCTGTCGTGTGTTTGCGCGCTGCGTGACTGATGCTATGACAGTCGTTTAAATGGGGCAATTGTGGTTTCGATCAATGCCCGGGGTTTTGGGATAGGAAGAATTGAGAGCATCACCAGGCTCTCATTTTATTCTGCAGAGTTGTACTACGCAGTCTGCAAACAAACCATGCAGCGCTCATTTGCTGCCCCCTGCTCTGACCCCAAGGCAATGTAATAATCACCAGATGCTTGAACTGGACTCTACTGTACAAACAATCAAAATTAAAATAATGACTAAGCAGAAGCACACACTGAAGATATTCCTTTGTTCCTGCACATTCTGGAGCATTACAGTACCATTATTTATTTTTTTTTTGTTGTTGTTCATCAAACGCAGCCTCTTTATCTTAAGTCGCCTTCATTGTTAAATCCTTAAATTGGAGCCACAAAGGGAGACAGGATAATAAGGAGCATGTAATAACTCTATGACCATTATGTGATTATTCCCCGGTGACGAAGACGTGTACTTTAGGGGCTTTGTTTGTGCATTTCAGTGGCTGTGCAGATTAGGTGCGATGGGTTGCCAGGTTCTGTGGGGTGCAGAGTGAGCGAGGGGGTATTATCGAGAGCAAATTGCCAGGATCAGCCAAGCAGAGAAACGTCCCCGAGGCCTGTCCTGCTCGGAGATCAAGCCTTTGATTAGCATCCAGAGAAAAGCGGCGGGACCGAGCGGCAGCGCCCGTTTGCTTTGCTTTCCATTCCCCAGCGCGCCCTTGTACAAGTTGACTTAATTAAGTGGACTGGCACAGTTCATTGTTAAAGGCGTTTTCCTGCTTTAATCAAGTAGGATTTAACACATCAGCGAGCACGTCTGGAGCTCAGCACTTTTTTTTTTTTCCAAATATCGCGGTCATTTTCGCCAGTTCGTGATACAACATTGTTTTTAGCAGACTGTGTACATTTCTTCACTCTATAGGCTGTGCTGTGAACAGACTTATTGGATGCTTTTATAGGTGCGTCTTTTGGGTGGCTGAACATTTGAAAGCGGTGGACTATTCTTTGGCTGCCAAGCAGGCTGGAAAAAGCTCCGTTCTCTTGCTTACCTGTGTGTGTTTGCCTCTCCAGTCAATATGAATTTCACAGTCTGCTGCTGCTGCCTCTCGGAGGAATGCACCCCCCTCTATTCAATATTATGACTCTCTCTCCCTTAATTGCTTTCTGAGAGGCCCGTGTAGTCCTTACCTTGGCAAGCGGGCTGTGCTTCCACTGGTGCATCGTGGTGTGTTACGTTATTACCAGAGGAGTGTCGAGTACACAGACACCGTACTCAAGTAGGAGTATTGTTACTTCAGAATTATCATGACTCAAATACAGGCACAAGTACTTGTAAAGTACATTCGTACTTGAGTAAAAAAGTAGCTCGTAAAAAACTAATCAAGTACTGTGTAACTTTACATGGTTCATGTCGCATCTATTACTTAATTTTATATATATGTATATACAGTATATATAATTTTACTTGATTGTTTTGATAATTTTTGCTCATGTTGTTGTTATTCTGTTTATCTTTGTTCTTTTTTTAAACTTACTTGATTATTTGGATCATTTTTGCCCATTTTGCTGCTTATTTTGTTCACCTTTGTTCTTTTTTAACTTATTTGACTGTTTTGATCATTTTTTCCCATTTTGTGGCTTATTGTATTGATTTTTGTTCAACTTTGTTGTTATTTCATTGACTTATGTTAATTTACTTGATGATCTTAATAATTTATACTCATTTTGTAGCTCATGTTGTTGATTTCTGTATAATTTTGACAGTTTTCTTCTTATTTTGTTCATTTTGGTTGACTTACTTTATTATTTTGATCATTTTTTAAACTTACTTGATTATTTTGATCATTTTTGCCCATTTTGTTGCTTATTTTGTTACTTATTTGACTGTTTTGATCATTTTGTGGCTTATTGTGTTGATTTTTGTTCAATTTTGTTGTTATTTCATTGACTTCTGTTAATTTACTTGATGATCTTAATAATTTATACTCATTTTGAAGCTTATGTTGTTTATTTCTGTATAATTTTGACAGTTTTCTTCTAATTTTGTTCATTTTTGTTGACTTACTTTATTATGTTGATCATTTTTTGCTCATTTTGTTGCTTAGTTTATTCATTTTGTTGGTTTATTTGATTGTTTTATTCGTTTTTATTGGTTATGTGGTTCATTTTTTATTTCAACCTTTTTCCTCCTGCTCAATGAGGAAAATGTAACTGAGCACATTTGTTTCATCACAAATGTACCTGAGTACGAGTAAAAAGTACCTTGCAAGACAACTACTCTCTGAAGTACAATTTTTTCTTAGGAAAACTACTCAAGTACATGTAGAGGAGTGAATGTACTCGAGTACGGCCCACCTCCGGTTATTGCGCGAGCTCTTTACCGCTGAGCAGTAACTTTAATGGCGACGTAGAAAGGCGACAGGTTCCAACAAACACGCGGTTTTTATAGCGTTTGTGAGTGTGAAGGAAAGAATGTAAAGGTATATAATTAATGATCATTATGTCACCGTGTCACACTGAGAAGAAAAAAACCTAAAGAGCACCTATAAAGCCCCGTGTCTCTCAGTTTCGAGGTAAACACATGTTCCAAACTGATTAACCCAGTAGCTGCTGAGTGAGGCTGAGAACCGTGACCTCCATCCTCACTCCCCTATTAAAGTAGTTAGAGTAAATCACGGGGTTCTAATTGCTCTACTTTTGCTTTTGCTTTGCATTTCTATGACAAGGAACAACGTCTTCTGCGTTAATGAACAGACCAGAAATAATCTTCAGAGACGTATCTACTTACTAGTGTATAAACATTTCAATAAGATTGGACTTAGTGAAAACTGGAGGATCGACCTTGGACGTAGACTTTGTTCAGTCTTATCACATCCTCCGCCCCAAAGGTGGAGGAGAAAGGGCAGAGCTAGTGAAACGTCTGCTCCAGCGTAGACACCAAATAGCTGTAATAAATGACAGATGAGAAATGTGAGTGTTGCGCAGAAGAGAGAGTAAGTCAATTCCACCATAGATAATCGGTTGACATTTTAAGGTTAGTTGATATGAGACTGCTGTCGCCAGTAACCCCCCGAGAGAGGAAACGGATCAAATGGTTTACCTGGAACTGCTCGTCGTATTCAAGCCAAGTTAAACCGACACTGCTCAGACAGGAGGCTGAGTCGTAAATTGATAAGATTCAAAAGGCATTTAATTGTACAATATTTAGCTGTTTTAACATCACCGTTGGCTGACTTAGTGCACTGGTGATAACAATCTGGATTTTTTTCTATCTTTGTTTAATTTATGCTTAAAGAGTCATGCGGTTGTTTGATTCGGTGACAGATTTTCGATGCAGTTTGCAAAGCTGGCCGTCAGCGTAGTGACATACAGAATTAACATGTGAAAGGACTGAGTGAGGCCATTGCCTGTCCATGAGATTCCTAAGTCATGCAAGTTCCTTTGTGCCATAAATCCATAACGAGGTCAGCGGGTGTGAATGTGCATCTTTTCATATTCATTCTTTTTTCAGTGAACTGGCTGCACAGAATACAACAAAAGGCAGTTTTTATGAATGGGAAAAAAAGATGAAAATGTTTGCTGTGCTATGTTTTGTATAGGATGTAGCACCGTGGCTGCTGGCCCACATTCCCTTTGACATATTTGAGTTCATGCATTAAGCAGATCCAAATCTAAATCCATGCTTATGGCTGCATTATTTCCACGCATGAACATCTGCCTCATCTGGACTCCAATTAAATTAATCACAAAACATCAGTTTGTACCTTAACATATAAATAAGGATTACGCAGAAAGTCTAACTGATGATTAAAAGGATTCCGTGACACTTTTGAGATCTCGAAACAAAAGCGTCTCTTAGCCCTGGATACACAGTCCATGGGTAAACAATGGTTAGGATACACACAAGCACATGGTTGACAGTTTGAGTGTAAATTTTCACTTTGGGAAGCCGTGCATACATAATCCAGTGATGACGGAGGAGATGTGTCTGGTGTCGCCAAAGACCATGCGAGAATTAGAACATGGCACCTCTCACCTTTTCATATCTGGTGTTAATGGAATTTGAAACAGCTTTTCTCACAGCTACAGCAAAGGAGATATGGTCTGTCGGCGCAAAGCAAAAGTCCCTTAAATACCGTCACATCGTAAGGATTACAACACGCTCCCTCCTCCTCACCCGAGGTAAATACAAGGCCAAATCCACAGGGGCGGCACCAGAATGTGGGTCAACTTTCCCACAATACAAACACTCACCAGTGTCGGCGCAGGTGGCATTAAGAGGAAGCATCTTGCCTCATCGTCATTCAAAGTATTTCTCATTTGCGCGCCCTCCTGTGAAGGACTAACAGCAGGCTTCTATTTTTACTCCTCAGCGAAGTCTTTAGTCTGTGTCGTGGGTATACGTACGTGGGTGGAGGCAGAGAGTTAGAAACCCCTCTCTGGGGTTAAATCCCAGGCCTTCTGGGATGTGCTGGCCCATGTTATGCAGTAGATTTGTTACAAAATGAGCCATTATGGCTACAAATGGTGAATATAAACAGATAAGGATTCAAATGTGAGCTGAAACCAGTTTCAGTGCATTCATATTGTTGTTTGGATAAGTCACCGTTTTGGTTATCAGTTCATCTCTGGGTTTGCCTCTTTACCGCTGCCCTGTCACTTGTGTTAGCAAATGTTTAAACTGTTATTAGCGTCGTTCACACAATTCCTTCCAGTGGCCACTTTCTTCTTTGCGCTCCACAGGTTGTATACCGCAGAATGATCTTCCACTCTTATCACCGCTGACCTGATTAGCTATGACAGCATACTCACATGCACTGGGGTCGAATGTTTCCTCCTTATTGACTTTTGAATGAGCAGTTTTAATGTGGCCCAGAGCCTCCTGCTGTGAAGTTAAAGGAACATGTGCAGTCACATTACTGATAACTTCCTGCTCAGTGGCCTTTTTTTTTTTTTTTGCATTTTTACTGTCGGATATCTTTAACAATTTGGCACACCTTTGCCCTAACTGAATATTGTCAACATTGTAGAACCACATGACGAAGCCACAAAACCACTGCCCGGTAGCCTGGCTGTGATCTCTAATTACTGTTTGTGGGCACTGATCCTTGATCCCCATGGCAGCAAAGTAACGACTGACAAAGCATTAAAAAACCCACTATTACTCTGGCCATGTCCCAGACCTCAGCTTCTCTCGACAGCGGCTAAGCCCGGTCATATTTTGTGTAAAACTTTCGTCTCCCTCAGCAGGCACACAGCGGTCATTTGTAGCGCGGTGGTTAACCATTGAACATAGTCGGCAGGGTGGTGATGGTGATTTAAGTGCAAACACAGCTTGGTCCGGCACCACTTGCCCTCCAGCTGTCGGGAGCGGCAGTTTGTAGTTAGGTCCTCGTTGGCCCGAAGCCATTAGCTTCGCCGTGAGAAAATTTGACTGATTTGATTGCGGGTGTGGTGAAGTCAGTACATATTTAAGCAAAAGGAAACTGGTGTGAGGTCCAGTGTTGTTGATCCGCTACATGTCGCCTCTACTGTATAAGGAAACCAATTTAAAAGAGGAATTTAAGCCTTTAATAAGGAACAGAGTTAAGTCTGTGGAGTGAAAAACTAAACCTGTTTTGTGTAGTATTTACACTGCTTTCATTGTAGCCTGAAAACTAGTAAGTGTTTGTTTTCAAATTAGATTTCTTTGGACAGAGTTATCTCCAACTGTCACTGTGCTCATTGCATTTCTATCAACACCTTGCGGCCGATGTGCTACGATTACATGAAATCACTAGACAGCCATAGCGCTTTCGAACCAGGAGCATGGAGGAGTCAGTAGTCAGACAGGATTGTTAAATTGTCTGTGGATCCAGTCGCCTCAGGTTGACAGGTCAGGAATCTGGAATCGATTTACTGTCCCATCTGTGAAGGCTTGGAACCTAAACCATTGCCCTGATTTGGTAAGTGGCAGACAGTTGGCAGATAGGACACAGATTACAATTTATTTCCAGACCAACTGGTATATACAGGATAATTTTGTGAGGCAAATTAAGCGTTCGGTACATCTACTGAAGCTTCAACCTAAAAGAATGCATTTTATTAAGAACTTTACACATATAGATAGAGGTTTCTATTCTCACCCGTTCTTTGTCAGGTGTACGTGTGGGACAGAGGTGTGATATTCCTTGAAAAAGACAAGTACATTTGAACCTTTCAGCACATTGCCACTGATTCCAGCAGTCATTTTGTGGCTGTTTCTGGCAGGGCCAGCTTTCTCTGCAAATAAAATCATGGTCACAGTGTCATCACATAGCTGTGTCAGCCAAACACTAGCTGTGCCTGCGCCTCCCACCCAGCACTGATGCTGCGGCTCCTGGAATATCTGTTTTATTCTTCCCTTCCCATGGTTATTAACTGCGCACAAATCCTTCTTTATAAAGGCCCATGAATTGGAGCCATTGTACTGGAGTGTTATTGAATATAGCTGCTTGGCACCTCAGTCTGCTTGATTCTCATGCCATATGGCCACAAGGTTGTAAAGTGTATCACAGACTGCTTGGGTGGTCCTAATGTTTGATAAAAGAGGAAGTAGTACCAGGGCTTGATTCTGGATTCTCTTTTATCCAGCATCTGGCCAGTGGTTGCTGAAAATGACATGTGCGTTCAGGTGTTAGCAGGTAACAAAGTCCTCCACCTGAGGATTATTTTGGGCAGGGAGAAACTGAAAGTGATAGAGTGCCTCCCACATATAGCTGAACTCATCTTTGAATTCTCGTTTTCCTGTCGGTCTTCGCCGTCCCTACTTGCTTCTGTACCCGTGGCATGAGAGCAGCCGTAAATGCTCACGGACCGGGGTGTTTGGGATTCTTGGCATGGCAGTGCTACTCTCTTTTAGGAGGATATGTTGTGTTGAGTGCGTGGCGTTTCACCTGTGGAGCAGCCCTCTGACTCGGGTTACGGGCTCTGTCAGTGCTTTGCCTCCAGTGAAACCGAGAGCGTCTCTTAAAAAGACTGAAGGCCCAGTGTTGTCTGTCCGTCTTGTCTTTCACGGGCATGTTGTTGCATCTGCTGCCGCCCCTAAGCCCCTCCTCATCAGGCTGGAAAATGCCAGCCAAATTGTTCAGATACTGCGAATCACTTTCCACCGTACCGGTCACCGGTGCAGCACCTACTTCCATGTGTTTGTATTTATGAAAGTACAGCGATTCTTCTTTTTTCCAGCATTACATGAAATGACCAAATACAGAATTAGGGCAACCATTACATACAGAGCGGAGCTGATGCAATTATGTGTTTTATGCCTATGCAGAATATGGAAAAACATGTTGAGGGAGTAAATGATTCCACATGTTACAACTATGGAATAAGACACTACTTGGTTATTTCCTGTAATCACAAAAGCTGCCAGGCCATGAGTTTTCTGTCAGTGTGGTAGCTGGAGACCATGTCAGTCACACTGTGGGAGCCGTGTCAGCTGTGTTTACATTTTATAAAGATTTCAGTGATGTGAATAGCACTGTCAGCTACTGTCTTTAGTTACTGCACCAGCTGTTTGTTCACAAGCCGATTAGGAGATAATAATGGCCATTTTCTAGCTTGACACATTGGTCCAACCAGATTCATCTCAGCCTGTGACTGAGTATCTAGCACACCTGCCAAGTTTCAAGGCTGGTCCTGTTTCTAGGTGGCACAATTAAGACTTCCTGTGGGATTTGGTGTCTTTTCTCACCTGTGAAAGCAGGGCATTAGTGTAGACTGGATAAACAGGTTGAGGACTCAGACTGGCTTTGTCTCTGGACTGCTGCTGGGACTGAACACTGTATATTCTTAGCTCTAGTGTTTCCCTCGTAGCAGATTAAGGTGTCAGGTAGAATAATGGTCCAGACAAGTTTGAAAGGGTTTGAAATAAAGTCGTCTGAAAGTGTAAATTAGACAAAAGAAATGGAGCATGTCTTCAAATGGCTGCAAAGGTGAGCACTGTTATCAAGTAGTTCCTATTTTGTCAATTGCATATAGTCACAGTGCTGGCATTCAAGCACATGCAACTTAATACTACGTGTTTGAAAATGTGGATGAGGTTCAGCTTTTAGTCATAGCCTGTCAGTTGGCATGCAAAAGTACTCCCTTCAACCCCACTACGATTCCTCCACAACTGCAAACGGCCTCGTCTTTAATGTGTGCACATTATCCCGTATCACCTCCCTGCCTGCCAGCCTCCACTCCCTCCACTGGCCGCTTGTATCGAATTTAAAGCCAAGTGCTGGCATACCAGTCTTTGAAGGCATCTACACCCCCATATTTCCAGGCTGCGTCTGCAGCCCTACACACTCCTCTCTGCTCTGCGGGAAGGCAAAAGCACATGCTAAGCTCATTCTTTGCCACAAAAGGCCTAGTCATCACTTGTTGCTTCTTGTGGCTTATGTCAAGTTTATCACTGTCACTCTAATGTTTTGAATTATTCATAGTCTCATGCAAAACACGTTTCCCTGGTGTCTAGTTGTGTTATTGTGACAGAAGCATGTTGAAATTATATGTTTTCTTTAAGTACCAGTGGATTTTAAGATTATGGAGAGTTTTACAGAAAGGTCAAGTGAGAGGGCATTACCCTGCCCGGGGAGGTCAGTTCTGCTGCCCGGTCTGATCTACAACCTCAGTGTAATTTCTCACCTTGTGTCAGTGGGAGATTGAGTTTCAGACGTGTGTCGATGCTGAGCCTCGGTCCAACTGAAGCGACTTCTCTTCCCTGAGGTCTGAGGACAGTATATCACGGCTGAATCTCAGAATCTCAAAAGCAGAAGTGGACTGTTTTATTATGTAATAAAGTGTTACATTTATGTGCCAGTAAAGAGTTGAAGTGATAGCGTCTAATTTTAGGACACGTGCATACAGGCCTTGCAACATACAGAGCAGGAGAAACAGCTTTTTCTTTAATATCGCTGCAAAAAAGGAAATCAGACATGTGTGGGAAATTAGTTATAGAATGTGTATGATGATGAACAGGCATATGACATACACATGACGTTCCATGTCCTGCAAATTCCATGTGTTGCATCAAAAACAGTGTGTTTAGAAACTTACCCGTAGCATGTTTTTTCAGCTTTTGTGTCTTTGTTACATGATTCTTTGAAAAATTCCACAAATTCTTGCCATGAGGGTAATTGTGGTGGTAAATCATTTTGCTGATACATGGTGTGTGATCAAAGGCCAAATCAACCTGATACCTTTTCATGTTCAGAGACCTATATCTCCAGAACTAATTAACTTACACTTCTGTGTGTTACATATTTGTATAGGTAACTAGAACCTACACAAAAAATGAAAGTTCCCCCTAAAAAGTTTCAATAGAAATTTGGTACAAAATATGTCTGGTAACCTAAAAAACAACATATTTTTTTCATGCCATATGCAAAAAGTGCACATCCTGCAGTTCCTAATTAAAAATGTTATTAAAATGGGCATCATATGATTAATGACAAAATAAACTATAATGACACTTGATTTTGAAGCAAAATGATGTGAACTTGAGTATTTATTATTTATTTTTTTAAATCAAATTCAGTAACACAGACTTGTTGGAAACCCAGAGACAATTTTACTGAAAAAAAAAGTTCCAAACCCAGATAATCAACACTAACTAAGGTTTATTATATGTGACTTTATGAACAACAATTGGAACCTTTGGCACCTTTGATTTTTCAGCTAAATAGTTACCTTCCCCTGACTCAGCTTTAAAGTGTTTGAATAGGGATTATAATTGCACGGTGTGTCGAAATGAAATCACAGCTATTCCACCACTTATACTTAAGGTGCACAGAATCAGAATTATAAAAGCGACTATTGTATGGTTTATACCCACACGTGCAATGATAAAAAGGGGGAAAAGCAGCTCACTATTTAGTTTTAGAGCGCAGAAACCACCGTTCTTTATTTTAAAGTTCACTCAAGCAGTATAAGAGTAAATTGCAGTCAGTATCTCCCCCGACTCTCCAATACAATTCTTTCAGCACGTCTGCTCCCTGCTTCCGACCTCTGCATCCAGTCAATGCCGAGGTCACATACTCTTCCACTTTGCTAAGGGGAAATAAGGCTGTTTGGAAGACACTGAAGAGTTTAGCCCACAAGAGCCCTCACCTATAATGCAATGCGTTCACTTTGATGCTTTTGTGGTGCTGTGGTTTTGAAATGCTGATTTGGAGATTTCGCCATTGCTGCTTGTTGGTGGAGTAGGTGTTAATTGCAACGTGTGGGGACGGACTCTCGCTCACATGCATTGAGGCCTGGTCGGGGCCACTGGTGACCCCCTGACAGGCAGGTTTTTGTCAACGACCCATCCTTTCAGGCCCCCTTCTGCGCTGGTGCCTCTTCGTGATTGGTGAAGGAGTGAAAAAGGGGAACCCTGGCATGCAGTTCCCGTTGTTGTTGTTGTTGTTTGGTGGCGCCCACACACTCTTCCCCCCGTGAAGGTCCTATAGCTCCAGGCGTTTGTGTAGGTTTGCCTCTTATTCACAAAAGTTCATTCAACATTCTGGGAGACCTGGGGGTGGGCGTCAAACTGGCATCAGACCTTTTTTTGTCAATGAATGTGGCGCGCAGCATCCCGCAGGCCTTTCTCTGTGCTGCCTATAGATTCCTGGGTCCAGGTCCAAGGAGCACCACTGTGAAGCTGCAAAGACTGAACAGCAGTTTCGAAAGGAGCTGAAAAATGAGGTCCTTGGATGGGGAGAAACTGAAAGTCAAGAGGAGCAGAGGGGAGTATTTACATCCTCTCCTGTCTGGACATTTGCCAAAGTAACAATGTGTTGCAATTTGAAAGTAGAGAGGATTATGAGAATCGGGGAGTTTATTTGAAACTATTTGGTAATGCCCTAATGTTGCTCACTTTGTCCAATCACTCACCTTCCCCCTTTGATTTTCTGATCCCGCTGCTTGTCTCAGCAAGATGTACAACCTTGACTCCTCTCATTGTTTTGTAAATCTTTCAATAAGTAGGAGCGGTGTTACTGTATGAGTTAAGTCCCTGTTTGACTTCTTAACTCAGTCGCTTGTTTTCCTGCTTAGCTCTTCAATGGAGACTTAATGAATACTTTATTGCCACTTTACTGTGTGGATCTTAGTGGCCGTCTTTAATTTCCCCTTGGGGACGTCCTGTGGCGTTTCCCAGAGATTTGGAGCAGCCTATTTTGCATTTCCTTTCTGTAGGAAGACAAGCGGGCCTAAAGTCCAAGATGAACCTCCCTGACAGAGGGAGGGCGAGACACAGAAAAGGGGATGAGAGTAAAAAGAGACTCAGGAAAAGTGCAGGCTAGAATTTCAGTCTTACTTCATTCCCTCCAGGCTTTGATGCAGTCCAAAGTGTCTCTCTTGGGCTACAGTGTGGATCAGGTTTTACCCCACTTGTCCTCTTCCACCTACCAGTTTTGGACATGCTTTATGTTTTATCTTCCAGGATGGAAGTAAAAGTTAGACAGCGAAGGTGCTCAGTGAGGAATAGAGTTGCAGAAAGTTTGAATAGTTTGTTGGGTGAGTTTCTCTGATGGAAATCCAGTGCAGACGTGTCACTCTCTTTAACTCTGAAATCATGCAACCATCCATGTACTTCTGCTGTGCTCACTGTTGGAGGAAACTTCCAAACTTCTCCTCAGGTGATTTATCTCATATCATCACTCAACTTTGTGGTGTTTCACTCCCTCTGCTCCTAACAGACAAAGTTTAGTAGTAATGCAACTCAACGGTGACCAGAGTTTGCTATTTTAAACCCTGAAATTAAGTGGTTTTAATGGCTCATTTTCCATCAGAGCGAACAACCAGAGCAGGGATCCGGGGGGTCCCCGTGCCCACCTCTGTCACACACCGGACTCTGTGGTGAGCGATGGCTTTTTAATGGAGGCCTCCCAGCAGAAAAAAGACTCTCGCTAGTGGAACCAACCCAGGGGAACATTTAAAAGACTTGCAAAAAAGAGCAGCCCTTCCTGTTTTCTTAAAGGTGGAAGCAGCATTCAGTAAAGGTAATTGATCGGAACTAATTAGCAGTGCAGCGATAAACGATGGTTAGGTGAGATGCAGCTCTTTTAATGACACACTGTGGGGATAGAATTCACTGTGGAATTAACTCCTCAGCTTATCAGTTGACGCTGCAAGTCCAAGTAAAGCTCAGTGCTGTGTTTTCCGTTGAACTGCAAGGCATCATCGGGCTGAATGGTGGCGCTGGAGCACCAGGAAATAGTTTGACAGTTTCTGCACAAGTTTTAAGCTAATTTTACATTGCTATTTGGTTGGTAGGTGACGTATTCCGTTGTAAAATGACTTAAGTTCACACCTAGTTCAGTTAAGCTGCAGTTCAAACTCTGAGTCTGCTGTGACTTCACTTTGGGGCACATTGTTGATGTTTTTTGGTTTCAAGTTCTAACCAAACGGAGCAGTTAATTGCGGTTGCAACAAAAGGAGGTGCAACAAGATGGCAACGATGTGGCGAGATGACAATGATGTATAAGACATGACATGGTTTAGTATCACAAAAGTGTTTGTGGTTTTAAATTATTCTTAAATGATACAATAAGGTGAAAACCTTGTGAAAGATACAGCATAGATAGACCATATTTTCCAGACCATAAGGCGCATTAAATGAAACAAAACGGAAGGACGTCCTCGAAAGGCGTTGATCTGCATGTTGCTTTGAGTCGAGTAGAGACAGTAGAGACGCTTCTCTGTTCAATAACCCACTGTTCAGTTTTGTCCAACTGTGTCCGTCTCGCTTTGGTCCCTCGGAAACTCAGTCTGGTCGTCTTTACCTGGCGCAGGGCGTCTTCTTGCTTCCTCCACTTCCTTACAATTGAATCACTAATGTTGAATTTTTTCACAGCTTTTCTATTTCCGATTTGTGCTGCCTGACTGATCACGTTGAGTTTGAAATCCGCTTCGTAAGCCATGTCTTGCTGTACCGGTACGTACCGGTATGACTCCTGACTACGGTGGCCGTAATGCTCAATCCATCAAGCAGTGCCGCTTGGTTCGAGGTCAGTCAGCAGAATGAATCCATACACAAGGCACCGGATTATAAGGTGCACTGTCGATTTTTGAGAAAATTAAAGGATTTTAAGTGCGCCTTAAGGTCCGAAAAATACGGTAGATAAAGCTCCCACAGGATAAAATTGTGAAGAATCTTTGAAAAATGTGTCCATTTTGATTTATTCTGATATAATCTCATATTAAATCAAAATAATATAAATAAGCATAACAGCTGACCCACATGTGGAGATTATGGTACAGCTGTTGCATGGATTCCCTTCTTCACCATTTCTGCAAACTATATGGAGGCAGATGATTCGCTGTGGAGAACCTTGACGGGAACAGCCGAAAAGAAAAGAAGAAGAGGACTGCACACTGTAATCTAAATGAACAAAAAAAAAGAGCAAAAAGTTAAAAAAAAGAACATAACAGTCAACAAAATTTGTTAATTTCCTCCAAAATCCGGAGAATGCTGAGTATGTTTCGACGCTGTAGCTGGTTTTCATGAGGACCGTCCCACAGCTACGTCTCCTGCAGAGGAGATGTTTTTTTCTTTTTTTTTTTTCTTTTTCTTTTTGCATAGGAGATGTTTATTAGCACCTCATGGGTTCAGCAACTGCACTTCTTCCGATTTTTTTGGATTGACTGACCTTCATTTCTTAAAGCAATGATGGAATGTTTTTTTTCTCTTTGTTTCTTGCCATATTATGGATTTGTGCGGTAGTTGTAGTTGCACTAACAGGGCTATTGGCTCCGTGTCCACCCTTCCTCTGCATAAAACAACTGATGGCAATGGCTCAGTTTATCTCACCTGTGAATTTAAAACGTGAATCTGATCAGGGAACTGTCTTCAAAGCTTAGTTTGTCTGCTGTGGACGATCAAAAATATAAAACGTTCTGGGTTGTTTAGCACTTATTGTTTACTACGTAGTTCCACACATGGTCTTTCACAGTTTGGACGTATTCAGCAATAATGTTAAAAATGAAGAGAAAACACTTGAGATGGTGTCCAAACATTTGACTGTTTACTTTGATTGGATGAGAAAACATCCTTAGCAACACCGGTGTAATTATATTATGACTCCTTTTATTTCAACACCAGGCTGGAGTGAATGCCAGAATGTTTCCATTTGGAGTTGAAGCAACAGTTTAAAAAAAATCCCAGCGAAATCAAATCACCAAGCGAGTATAAACCACGGGATTTATGAATTATACACTGTTTTTGGTTGCATAATGCTAGCTGTATTCTTCATCTTGTCAAAACATGGCAGGAGATAAAGCCTCCCTCTCGAGTCCAAGTTCTGACAAGCAGCAAAACAGCATCGCTGACGGATGCAGCAGCGAGTCCTTCCACCGCTGAGGTCGCATCGTCACGTTTGGTTCAACACATCCACAGATTCAGTCTTCTACGTTAATCTGAGGTTGAGTCTGAACGTGTCGTGTTCTGGGACGCTGACACACCTGTCAAAGTGTTTCCCATCCTTTTTAATTCTCCTCCCTGATTTGTGAGTTGAATGTGATGAAAGGGTTCAGGTCTTGTCATAACGTTTGGGGGGG
>JAQQAE010002273.1:0-22746 GCA_029823295.1 Pseudamia nigra
AGATAAGATAAGATAAGATAAGATAAGATAAGATAAGATAAGACTTTATTTATCCCACACTGGGGAAATTCCTTTTTAGCAGCAGCATACAGTGTGAGTACGAGATTAAAAATAAGATTAAAGATAAATAATAATAAAAACTACCCCATTTACACACACAGAATAAGAAGTCGAGGCATCAAGGGAGAAAAGTATTGCATTCACACTGGATTATGTACAAATTGGACGGGGTAATTGTTACAAATGGGATTATTTACACAATGCAATGATTAAAGTGCAGAGAATAACTGGTTTATATTTAAAATTGAAAATGAAAAATTTGAAAAATTGCACAGCACAACTGAGGAGGAGTAGAGTGTCATATAAATATGAATGATAGAGATGAATGCTGATTTTCTGTAGAAATACAGGTGACTCTGGACTTGGTAAAAACATTAATGGTATTAAAAAGATGGTAAATATAACCTTACCAGGCAAATAAAACAACACTCATGATATTAGAAATGAACATTTAAAAATATGTTAAAAAAAATATACTTTTCAGTGTCATAAGTGTAATTTTGTATTTATGTTTTTTAAGCATGTGGTGAGACAGTGAATCCTTGAGTCGTCTGTGGACGACACACATTAGTGAGGTGTCCGACACTGATGAGTAGAACAAAACTTGCAGTCTTGACCTGTATTTGTTTTTTGGGTAGGTGAGCGAGGAAATAAATTGAAAAATAAAATATACAAAAAAAAAAACATTTTTATATGTTTTGTATTAGTTCAATCATATGCAATTAACATTACGACAAAGAATTATGTGCCATTAATAGTGAGGGTGAGGGTTGATGGATTTAAAAATACTTAATTAGAATTGATGGATTTGCATCAATTACTCTAAAAATGATACAAACCTCACATTTTCACCTGGACAACTTCTACTGCAGGAAGACGATCATAAGACCTCATAGTGACATCTAGTGGCCAAAAATTATTATTATTATTATTTTATTTCTTTAGACTTTTCATGTCACTTCTGATTCATTAAGTGATGTGTTCAGGGTCTGACCTGCCGCTCAACTTTCTTAACCTCTTCATCCCTTTGGATTCTGGAAGATGTTGTCCAATAATCAAGAACAGCTTTACCACCAAAAATGAAACATGGCCCAAAAAAACTGAGTTTCCTCCGATCAAAACATTGTCATGTGACTATATTGTCAAATGTCTGGCTGCTGTGATGCTTTTTATGTCATGGATGTGGCTGTTGCCCCCATGCCAGGGGGCTACAGGTTAATTGTTGTACATGTACATATTTAGTTGTTGTTGTTTTTTGTTAAACCGCTTGTTTCATTGTGTATGCATTTGTTTTTATTCGGTGTTTCTTTTAGTGTTTATCACATTTGGACTTTAATGTTTGGCGTGTATCTCTAAGCGTCGAGCTGGAGAATGTCCACATTTCTTTAATTTTACAGCACTCTTTGATTTGGTTTGCTCCAAGCCTTTCACAGACCACCGACCCCCGGCTCCATGTATTTGTGTTTATGTTTCCTTTGCTGAATCATGACTTTCTGCTGTTTGGTGCTGAGAAATTAACCAGGATGCTCAAGAGGAGGGAGGGATTTTTACACATATTCTTGTTTTTTTGGTCATTTTTACTCGTTTTCTTCATTATTTTGTTTATTGTTACTAATTTTCTTGTAGTTTTTGGTCATTTTTACAAATTTTCTTGGTTATTTTGGTCATTTTTACTCATTTTTTGGTTATTTTTGTCACTTTAACTCGTTTTGTTGATTATTTTGTTTATTGTCACTAAAAAAATTTTGGGGGGGTTTGGTCATTTTTATCAATTTTTTGGTTATTTTGGTCATTTTTACGCATTTTCTTGATGATTTTGTTTATATTTATTCATATCGGACGTGATTTAATAGCAGAGCCTCTTACAATTCTTTTTAACCTCACAGTGACAAAAAAAGAAACTCCCTCTGTGTGGAAATCTGCTTTTGTTTACCCTTCAATGAATGGGTGACCATGGGCGTCAATCCTGGGTGGGAGGGGGGGTCCAGACCACCCCCCCACTTCCACAAAGTTGTCCCTCCCCCAAAAATCACATTGTAAACCAAATAATCTTTCATTCAAATAGTAACATTTGTTAAAGGCATAATACATTGGTCCTACTTGAAGCCACATTGTTTGACATTTATAACCACTGAAACCACTGATTTTTTGTTCTGCCAATATTCGTTTAATTTTCCTTGTTTTGCCCTTTTGAATCACTTCCTTCATTTTGCCCGCTTTTCATTTTTCTTTAATAGTGTTGCTCCCTTTATTTTCTTTGAGATGTGGTTTAAATCAATTTTGGATTTATTTTGTGCACTTTGTGTTTGTTCCATTGATTTTCTTAATATGACATTTTAATATTGGCAATAAAATATTTTTTCTATTCAATTCTAGACTTTGTCTTCGGTGATTCATCCTGTCTTTTTTTTCTCTCCAGGTCCAGTACCTGTCATTTTTATTTATTCATACTTATTCAATAAAACAGCTACATTCCAAATACACGTCTCGGTGTTTTTAATGCTTTATCTGTGTGCTTTTATAACACAATTTATCAACCAGTAGTACTTTTAAGCTACTTCCTGGGGTGAAATTCCCCAGGTGATGTTGAGCTTGCTTCAGTTCCCCTTTTCGGTCGACGCCCCTCCACCACATAAACATGAGTGCTTCGACTCGGCGTCTTCAGATGGCTGACACGACCTACCATGCGTCTGAGGTTTATTACCAACTGTAAAGCGTGTCCTCTCGGGTACGATGACCTGCTCTGGACGCCAGGAGGATCAGTCGTTGGTACATGTTCATAAGGCGACACTTTGCCTCCTGCCCGTATACATTTGTACATTAATTAAGAGGAATTTGGATAGTTATTGTCTCCGTTCAAATGATGTCTTGCTTTCTGTTCCATTTGCCCCGACAGAAATGGGTCAAAGGGCTTTGTTTACGCTGCACCTTCATACATGGAATCAGCTACAGAAGGACTGGAAACTAACAGAGCTTTTAAAGTCAAACACTTCTTGAGGCCGACTACATAACTTGCACTTGTATTTTAATCCTGTAACTGTGTGGTGTGCTCCCTTGAAAAAGAGGTTCTTGATCTCAATGGGATATTTCCTAGTTAAATAAAGGTTAACAAATATTTTAAGGGTTGGTGTTTTAGCTTTACTAGGCTCTTCTCTTTAAAATTCACAAATTATGTAATTCTTAGACTTAAGTTCTCCAGGAAGATTTTGCACAACTATAGTGGTGGTTCAACTGTTCAGTGGCATCTGAACAAATATGGCCTCAAGGTGAATTGGCTAGTCTAAACTCATAGTCCAGTTGTGGGCGGCTCAGTAGGTAGAGTGGGTTGTGCAGGAGCCGAAGGGTTAGCGGTTCAAATCCTGGCTTCTCATGTCCACAGGCCAAAGTGTCCTTGAGCAAGACACTGAACCCAGTGAGTGTCACTGGTGTGTGTGTGGTTGGGTGAATGGAAAGCAGTGTGAAGTCATGGGAAGAAACCTCTCCTGTGTCCTCACCACAAAATTCAGCCTTTGCATTCTGAATAATATACTTGCTTTACTTTGACCAGACGTTTCCACATAAATAGATGTTGTACAGTGATAAAGGCTGTGCTAAACTTATCCAGATACTTGTGTGTAACTGGATGCCCATGTGGACGTTATGTAACATGCTGCTGTGCTCAGACTGCTCCCTCCCTCTGTTCGTCACAGGAAGTGAGACGAAGAACCGAAACAAACTAAACATCTGAGGCGCACAGCTGATTCTAAAACCAGGTACAGTATGAGGTTTGATTCATGGAGCAGCTGCACAACATCCTCTTTTGGTTTGTAGCCTACGTTTCTGCACAGCTGAGACTGTGGCTCGTGTGGCTCATTTACAGTAGGTTAAAACTGTAACAGATTTATTCCTACAGACTCTATCGTGTTTGTCTCGGTGCAGGATCGCGGATCATGGCAGCTTTCGGGGTCATTTTGAGCGTGGCCGCGTGTCTCCTGATGAGTCACCGGGCATGCGCTCGGACCGAGGCTCCGTGCCAACGCTCCAAGTGGAGCAACGGCTTCAACACCTTCGTGAAGCGTCACGTCCGCGCGGGGACCCCGGCCACGCTGGATCAGAACGAGTGGGAGAAGTACATCAGGAACAACGGCGGCTGTGAGCGGCCCACGCAGTCCTTCCTGCGGTCGGACGACCTGGACCAGGTGAAGGCGGTTTGCTCCAACGCAGGCGGCAAAGTGTTCAAGGAGAACCTGTGCATCAGCCAGAGAGCCTTCAGCTTTGTCACGGTGAGGAGCGAACCGGGCACGTGCGGCATCAGGAGCGTCCGACCCGAATCCAAACACCTGATCCTGGCCTGTGAGCTTCTGGACAACCAGTGTCTCCCGGTCCACTTTGAGGGGAACCCGGAGAATCTGAAGCCCAGTAACAACGCCAGAGGCTGCCAGGAGCCGCAGAGCAGAGCGCATGCGCTCAGCCTCCGGCCCAGTGCGCTCTGCCTGCTGGCTCTGCTGCCTCTCACTTTCATTTTTTGAAACATTTTATCTCTAAATTTCAGCAAGTCTCCAAACAGTATTAGTTCTAAATGTGGCCAACATTTTGGGGAAAAGTTGACCTGACCTCAACCACTACCGGTCAAAGGTTTGGACACGGGAGCTCTGTCAGTTGTTTTTATCATATATTATTTTCCACATTGTACACTTTTAATGCTAGAGACATCCAAACTGAATGATGTATGGAATTAGAAGAAATGAAGGTCGGTCAGTCTGCAAAATCTCAACAGCTTTGGATGTGTCCCCAAGTCCAGTTGGAGTTCATTTTCCACATCCAGCGTGTGTGGGAACACGTATGGACTTATGTAGCCAATAAAAAAGTATTAAACAACCGAGAATATGTTTGATATTTTACCTTGTCCAAAGTAGCATCCTGATCCTGATTCTCTACTCATGCCAAAAAAAAATGAAGCACTATGTTGAAACTGTTTCCCATGAGAACCATCAAACCTCTGCTGCAAAGAACTTTATTAGAATTATAGTACCAGCCTCAGAAACCACCAATTTACAGCACCTCAGATAGTATTTGATGGTTTTGGCGAGTGCACTCGAGGACACGTTCAAACTTCTTTTCAGATTGACTGACCTGAATTTCGTAAAGTAACAACGGACTGCGTCGTCTCTTCACCTTGTCTTTGTACAGTAGTTGTAGTAGCATTAATGGGCGACTGGCTCTGCATGTGCTTTTCCTCTGAACGAGACAACGGATGGTCTCAACCACATTAAGAAGACAAGAAACTGCACAAATTAACTCTGGTGATTTGGTGAATCTAGTGAGAAAGTGTGCAAGGTGTTCGTCAAACTTTTGACAAGTAGTGTACAGCTGCTTTCCCTAATGCAATTTTGTTTTATTGATTTTTTTATTTTTGGTTAATTTCATCGGTTATTTCAATAAGTTTTTTCCCCCCATTTTTACCCATGTTTTCACTTACATTCTTGCTTTTTTTTCATTTATTAATTATTTGTTCATTTTATTAATTATTGGTTTTATTTGTTTTTCCCGGTTTCGTTTGCTTTTTATTCCTCTTGTTTATTTCTGTTATTTCAGTTTTCGAAATTATTTTTGTTTTGTTTTTGTTTTCTTTGAGTATGACACCTACACTACATTTTATTTAGTTTCTCAATTATTTTTGCTAATTCTAGTAATTTTCCATTATTTTGTTTACTGTTTTTTTCTTAGTTGTCATTTTTTTTACTTTGTTCACGTTTTGCTCATCTTGTTTATTGCATGTTTTTTTCATATTTTGTGAATATTGAAAACACAATATTTTATATTGTGTTTTCAGAAGCATTTTTATTCATTTTTTTACGTTTTCTATTTTCTTTCTTCCATTTTTTTTAATTGAGTTTTTTTTTCAGTTTTATTCATTTTGTAATTTAGTTAATTTATATTATTTTTGGCAAATTTTTCCAATTACCCAAACAATTTGTTTCTGAGTTTACATTCATATTGTGCATTATTTTGTTGATTTATTGTGTTATTCTGGCATTCGCAGCATTAAGTCAAAAAAACTGACATTGCCTTTTTCCATTTAAGCAGCTAAATTATGAACAAGGGATATTTTGCTCTTTCCAATCTTATTTGTTTTTTAATTTATGCAAGACACGTTTTAAAAACCATTCTAATTTTGTAGTATTTAAAAATCATGGACAGTGTTTGGGAAATTTGAATTTTAAAAATATTTTTGTAAATGACATTTCAACTTTTGTACTTGTTACTGATATTACAGATTTGAACTTTTGTTTGCAGTTTGGTGTTTGCTGAATTCAAGGCATGTGTTTTAACAGGAAAGTCTCTCATAAAATGACCATCAGAAGAGATTCAGAAGCATTTGTATGTTGTGGCATCTGTTGGAATTCAAACAAAAACTGAGTTTCATGTCAGAGTGAATAGGTTTCAAAGACAGTGTATAAAAATATAATAAATAGTGGTTTATTCAAGCATGGGGGAATATCAGTTAACATCATGCATGCGTCATATTAACACAATGTTACTGAAAATGTTAAAGTGGAAAATTAAGATGGCCATGATTTTGCAGTGATAAAATTTCAGTCTGTTCTAAGACCCATGAAAACTCGTGAATCCTCGAGTTCCAAGTTTCCTTGTTCAGAGACAAGGAAACTAATAATATTGAATAAATGTATGTGCAAATTTATTCATTAATATTATTTGAAAAGGAAGTTGTGTTAATTATCTGAAAAGGAATGCATGAAATTACAGTGGAACGCTTCTACTAACGAAATTTTCGGGTAACGAAGAAAAAATCAGCCAATATTGTGTCCGGGCTAACGAAAAATTCGGGTTACAAATGTCGTGTTATAAAAAGATCCAGGTTACGAACTTTCGAAATTCAGGTTACGAATTTTTTGTAACGCGAAAGACTTAACTTCCAGGTCTATCTCAGCCAAGTTAAACGTCAACGTGAACTCTGCGCTGTATGTTTGCCTTTTTTCACCTAAAATACTACTTCATTTTGTGCTTTTCATTATGGGACCTAAGACAAACGGTGTGTCCGTCTCATCCTCCTTCAGTAAGTGTCTTTATAAATCAATAAATGTGGACGTATGGGTGTGTAATATGTACTTTATATGTGAGTTTTCATGGGTCCAGAACAGATTAATCGGTTTTACATGTATTCCTATGGAAAAACTCACTCCGGCTAATGAATGATTTGCCCGATGAACGTGACACTGGAACTGATTAAATTCGTTAACCGGGGAACCACTGTAGTTCTAAAACTGATTAGAATGTCACCTTACCGTGGCATTTGCTTCCAGAAGACTCCTGTCTCGTCACAATTAAACATTTGATGAGGAAGCTTAACAAACTCGTGGGCAGCCTTCCGACAGGAACGAGCCGCCTGGTGGAGGCACTTCCATCTTTAACTTTTTGCTCCGATATTACAGCAAATAATCCAACGTACAATGGATCTCAAAAGTCTACACACCGCTGTTCAAATGCCAGGTTTTTGTGATGTAAAAAATTGACACCAAGATAAATAATTTTACAACTTTTTCCACCTTTAATGTGACCTATAACCTGTGCAACGCAATTGAAAAACAAACTGAAACCTTTGAAGCGGGAAAATAAAAAACTTGAAATAACCTGGTTGCATTTTTTTCCCCTTTTTATGGGATCTATAAGGTGTCATGCCCTGTCATTTTGGCTCCCTCTGCTGGGCGCTTATTTCTACTAATACTCTTAATTACTTTGTTCATTTTTACGAATTTTCTTGATCATCTTGCTCCCCCTAGTGTTCAGATGAAATCTACACCCTTGGATTTAATAGAACATGTAGAAGTCTATAATAGACTTTTATATGGTCTGTTAAAGTCTAAAGTTGAACCAAGCCTTATATAAATTAATGTAAATGAACAAAATAATCAAGAAAATGAAACTAACCCAACAATTAAAAAAAACAACAACTATTTATGTTAAGCAGCAGACAAAAAAAGCTGCATATCAGGGTGGCAAATATACATTTTACTGAGATTGAGGGGGACAAATCCCCCCGGACCCCCCTGAAATCTATGCCTATGACTATATTGGACACTTATGGGGACAAATATTTGTTCTCACGGAGTCAGAAACAAATGCATATTCCAACTCATTGCAGACACTGAACGTTCTGGACCGCCGGTTCCTAACGGGGTGTGACTGTTTTGTGTAAACACACACTTGGTGACAGTAGGTGACCTGTACTGTTCATGTCCTGAACCTAAAGGGTTCCTGAGCTGAGTCTGGCAACGGCACACCTCCTCTTTTCCACCACTAGATGGCAGCAGAGGCTCTTCATCCATCCAGTTCATTATTATCAGTATTTTCATTAGTCACATTTGACCTGCAGCTGTGGCAAATCTGTCACCTTAAGATTCAGGGGGAAATGAAAGCATCTTCTAGGAACTGGAGAAATCCACAATGAACTACCACCGTACTTTAGGATTCATTTATTTATTTCATGTAAATTCATCGACAGTAAATGTAAAAGGTATTGACATGTACGATAAACACCAAAGTTATTGTGTTGATTTGACTTGTGAAACTCAGTTTATGCACAAAATAAACAATATATCAACAAAGTGAACACAAATGGGCAAAAAAAATACACAAAATTACCAAAAAAATTTACAAAATAATACACAAATCAACAAAATAAATTTTAAAAATCGTAAAGAATAATAAATATTCTGCAACTTTAACAAAAGATGAACAAAATAATGCACAAAATCAACAAAACATAAATATAATGACCTAAATATCAACAAAAACTTGAAAACTTCAGTCCTATGAAACTTTTGTTCATTTAAAAAATGAACAAAATAACCAACAAAAAGAACACAATCTGAAAAAGGTGAACAAAATGTGAAGACTGTGGAATAATACACAGAGTGGATGAACACAAATAATCAAGTAAATAATCAAGGCACACATAAAAAATAAGCAAATAGAAAACCTACTGAAAAGGTTCTATGATGTAGCTTGTGTCCTAACTGTTACTATAGCAGCATGTCAATCAAACTCCAGCACGGCAGTGATTTGTTGGATTATTTGCTATAATATCTTAATAATGAAGCAAAAAGTTAAAGATGTACCACCACATTACTTTTTAGAGGGTCCAAATAAAACGTTTGAGACCATGAACAAAAATGTACTCGTTTAGTATTTTCAGAGAGAATCACATGTATCGCTATGTGAAAAAAGCTTCTTGGAGCCGGTCCCCCAGTGGCCAACTGGTGGTATTACAACTTAAAGTTACTTCCACATGGGCCTCACTGAACGTCCGGGTCGTTGCCCTTTGGTCCTAATGCTGCGTTGCTTCTTTCCAGTCTATGAACACTGATATGTTTTTAAGAAAATTGTTTCTGCTTTTATGTTATTGTAGAAGAGATTGAGAAGATAAGAAGGGGCACAGTGACCAGATTAAAATCAAAAACGGGGATGAAACTGATTTATAACTATAATAAATAAATAAATAATCAACTATTTATAGCTGTAACTATACATTGTTTATTCACCGGGGGGTGGGGGGGTGACCCACATTTAATCTTATCCATCAATGTAAATACCCTGGTGTTTAATAAGTGACTTTTCATCCGTATCCCATGGGCGGCTCATAAAAATACCACAGTATTTATCATTTCAGTGCTTCAGTAAACACTATACAGTGCAATACCATATTTTGGATTATGTACAGTTTTTCTCTCTCCTTGTGGATGCATCAAGGTGAAGGGTGTGGTGTGAATAGGTTTCGATGTTCTGTGCAGCTGCAGGCGTCACGTACTGTCTCTGCTTGTGTTTTATTCTTCACAGACGACCCATTTGGAAAAAAATGCAGCCCTGATCTTGTAAAACCTCAGCAACGTTCCACTCGCAAGTCTGCGGCCGAAGAATCGGGACGTTGTTGAATTTGACTTTTCTCTACCAGGCCTTTATCAGAGTCATGAAACCAGGAGGGAATCAATCAATCAATCAATCTTCACAGGACATGATCAACAGGCTGAGTTCAATGTACAGGATAAAACAAACCCATAAAACACACACACACACACACACACACACACTACCCTTTCCGATTATTTCATCAGATTTTTGTTCAGCCACCTCGTCCATTTTCTTGATTATTGTGTAAATTTCTGTTGGTTTGGTTGCTATTTTTTATCGTATTTTTATTATATGATATTTATTTTATTATCATTTGTATTTTCTGCTTAATTAGTTTGTTCATTGTTGTTAATTTTCTTGGTTATTATTATTGTTTATGTTGTATAACATTTTTACTAAATTGTTTACATTTATTTACTTGCTTGGTTAGTTTGTGAATTTTGTTACTTTTTTATTGTTTCCCATTTTTTCTCTTGTTTAGAAATTTTCTTTTTATTATCTTTATTTCTTCTTCATTTTTGTTAATTTTCTTGATTAGTATCTCTGTATTTTGTTGTTCCTATTCATTTTCATGTTCATTTCTTCCTTGTTATTCATTTACTGTTCATTTTTGTTCATTTTATTGATCATTTGTTCACTTGTTGCTCATGTTGCTTATTTCACCAGATAGTTTATTAATTTTTGTGCTTTTGCTTGATTATTAACTTGATTTCTGCTAATTTTGTTGATTATTTTGTTAACTTTTGGTAATTATCTTGACTAAAAAGTTCATTTTTGCTCATTTTGTTTAACATAGTGTTCATTTATGTCGCACTTTTTTTGTTGTTACATTTTGTTTTTCTTTATTTTGTGAGTTTCTTTTGTTACTTTCAACAATTTTTTTTCATGTTGTGGATTGGTTTGTTATATTTTGAATTAATGGTCTTGACTGGAATTGGCTCCAGCACCTTCCCCGAAACCTTATTAGCATTAAGGGGCAGAAAATGGATGAGGCATTGTTTTATCCATTTTATTTCATCCATTTTGTGCATTATGTTGTTGATTTAGTGCTTATTTTGTATGTACAGTAGTGTTGACAGTATTAAATCACAACAAACAAAATAAGTTATGTGGTTCTTATGTATATTATTAACTTTTACATGTCAAATAAAATAAATAATAAATGACCAATTCCAAGGTAGTAAATAAAAAACCTAAAATGTTATGATATGTGGATTCATTTACTCGACAAATGGAGATATTAAGTCAGTTTTTTCTGGATCAGCTTATTTTAAGATGATATATCTTTTATTTGGGTGTGTTTCCGAAACTGTACGACTGACCACATTATCAGTTCAGTCTTCATACAGGCTGACGTGAACATGACATATATGTGCTCCACGTGTGCACATGTCCAAATCCACACGGACCAGAACACTGTCCGACTGCTGACACACAGGCCCAGTTGAGGAAAAAGCACAAGTGGACAACAATCGGCGAGTCGGGGTGAAGAGGAAAGACTAGAGGAGAATAAAAGAATGAGTGCAGAGTGAGAGGCAGAGGAGGGCGGAGCAGGAGGATGCGAGAAGGAGGGCGACGGCCATAAAAGCGCCACTGCACTTTTATTGAACTTGTTGGTTTTCAGAAAAAAAACAAAACATGGACATAAAATAAGGTGAAAGCGGTGAAAGTATGGGAACCAGAGTTTGTTTTTCTTCTCAGTGTTATTTTGGATTAGTGGGATTCAAACCCTTCACTCGAACACAGACCTCCAGTCACTTTGAACATTCTCAGAATGAAGCAGAAGGTTATTAGAGCTGCTATTTTATCATCATGACTTTATGAAAATTAGGTCACATGGTGCCGATTCTGGACTTAGTGCTTTGTATTCCTGGTTTCACCTCTTTATTGACGTATGTTACTACTGTTTGAAAGTCCTATTGGTGTTTCTTAAGTTGTGTTTTTTTATTTTTAGCTTCATTGTTGTTTTCAGTTTGGCTTTAAGTCATTTCCTTGTGTATCACTGGTTCCATGATGTCTGTGTGCATCCTGTGCCCCATAGGCACTGTGATTTTGAATTGTCTGCTCAATTTGGACAGAATGACTTCAGTTTGGCAAAAATGTTTGCTTGGATTGAACAGAAACCTCCAAAGACAAACATGGAGGTGTAGTGTCCGCTGAGTGATGAATTCAAAAGGGATTAAATAGTCCAATATCAGAACGACTGACTTCACAGCAGGTATGATCATTGTTTACCGCCTGGTACAAACAGTGATTGACAAGTGTGTCTGAGCCACATGCTTCACCGTTTCACTGAGCTTGAGCTACATGAATGACCTGAACGAAGACACCAGGAGTGTAGAACCCCAATTCCAAAAAAAGCTTGGATGTAAATGAAATGAAAATAAAAACAAAATGCAGCATAAACAACAGATCGGGTGTTGAAACTGACACATTTTACCATTTCATATAGAATGTTAGTTCATTTTGAATTTGATGGCAGCAGCACATGAGGCACAGTCATCGTTTCATGATACAGCTTTATGAATTGCATGTATGAATTGCACAGCGTTCACAGTGATTTCCAGGACAGAACGGTGTCTGTTTTTAATGTCGTGCAGCCTCAGGGCCTGAAGGTCATGACCATCTAGTTTTTGACCTTCAGCCTTCCTCTTGATTTTCTAAATCATTTGATGATATCATGCACTGTAAATGGTGGGATCTTCAAAGTCTTTGCAAATTTAACATTGAGAATTTTTCTGAAATTGTTCCACTATTTTAGGATGCAGTTTGTCATAGATTGGTGAACGTCTGTCCACTTTTACATCTGAGAGACTGTGTGTCTCTAAAATGTTTTTTTTTTACTGACCTGTTACCAGTTAACCTACATAGTTGTCAAATGCTCCTCCAGTTGTTTTTGACTTGTACCAGTTACTTTTCTAGCCTGTTGTTGCCCCGTTACAACTTTTTTGAGATGTGCTGCTGCCATCGAATTCAATATGAGCTAATATTTTGCATGAAATGGGAGAATGTCTCACTTTCAACCTTGGGGAAAATATGGGTTTATGAGATTTACAAATCACTGCATCCTGTTTTTATTTGCGTTCCAACTTTTTCAAACTGGGGTTTGAACAGTTTTATGCCCTTGCTGAAGCCTGAACTGGATTCACTTCTAAAGTAGAGGGTCTCGGATTCACCTTTGCACTTTATGGCTCAGACTCATAGATGAACTGAGTCGAATGTGGCGACCAAAGGTCAGAGATCTTTAATTCATAGGCCAACTGTAAAACAACTTCACAAAATATTTAATGATGTCTTTCATATGTAAGAGTTCAAAGGTCAACCCCCCGGTAAGTGAGAACAGCATGTGTCTCAGGAGAAAAACAATACACTGAGACAGTTAAATTACATCAAGATCATCACTACATACAGAGGAAATATGAGTCTATTGGGTAGATGGATTAAAACTGTAGCATTATGGGATGGTAGATCCAGATGTATTTATTTTGAGAAAGTGACTATGCTGTTTTCCGGTGCGGTTTTGTAGAACCTGAGTCTCCAGGGCTTATTACCCCGATGGAGTCCAGACATGGGGAGAGAGGTCGGCACTGTCGGCGCTGTCTTGAAAACAAATGATGCGAGGTTCACCAAAGCCTCCATGCAGATTGACCTTGTGACTAGCACGTTTGGCTCTGTTTTTGGAGACAAAGGGTCACAGGGTTCTAAAAGTTTTGGCATCTTCCAATCAGCCATAACATTATAACCACGGGTGATGTCGAGATGACTGGGTGAAAGCATCTCCAAAACTGTGTGTCTCGTCGGGTCCTAGTCCTGCAGTGGACTGGACCCGATGAGGACGGAGAGACAACTGGATGCCAATCCAGTAGAGGATTGAAGGGAAGAAAATATTGCTACCACAATGTTGTGTAGGTTCCCCTTTTGATGCAAGAACAGGTCTAACACAAGACATGAGATCTATCAGAACATGTGAAAGCTGCTGTAACAACTGTCAGTACATTGCACATTAGACATTAGTGACACATACTTCAAACCCTGCGAGTTGTGAGCTTGGAATCGAACCTGTTTTTACAGCACATTTCACAAATACTCATTTAGATTGAAATCCAGTTGTTCATCTGTCGACCACTTTTGTTGGGGTTTGGATGCAGTAACTCAGTCGTGTATCGTCACTGTTTGGTCCCTGATAAAGTTGTTCACATCCTTACTTAGTTTGGACAATTGGCTGCTTGCAGTGCACCAACTTTGAGGTGAAATGTTGTAACACATCCACCCACTGACAAAAGCCACTGGAACAATATAATCAACATCATGATCACTTTCCCGGTTGCTTGTCATAATGTTATGGCTGGTCGGTGAACACAGACTTTACTAACAGAGCTAGGGGCACTAACTTTTGAACCCAACAGGGTAAGTGGGGTGTGTGTCTCTACTGAGTGCAATTCTGCATACCCCAATTCCAATGAAGTTGGGACATTGTGTAAAACTAATAAAAATACAGTGATTTGCAAATCCTTTTCCACCTGTATTCATTTGAATCCACCACAAAGACAAGTTATTTAATGTTCAGACTGATAAGCTGTATTTATTTATTTATTTATTTATTTATTGCAAATATTCACTCATTTTGAATTTGAAGCATGCAACACATTCCAGAAGAGCTGGGACAGGGGCTATGTTACATTACTTTTCCTTTTAACGACTCTCAGTAAGTGTTTAGGAACTGAAGACATAATTGTTGAAGCTTTGCAGGTGGAATTCTGCTCAACGGTCCGGGGTCTCCACGGTCATGTTTTGCTGTTCATAATGCACCACACATTTTCAGCGAGAGACAGGTGTGGACTGCAGAGAGGCCAGTTTAGTACCCACACTCTTTTACCATGAACCCACGCTGTTCTAACACGTGCAGAATGTGTCTTGGCATAATCTTGCTCAAAAAAGTAGAGACGTCCCTGAAAAAGATTTTGGACTTTGAGCTGATAACAATCTGGATGGTCCTTTTCCTCTTTAACCCAAGGACACAAAGTGTGGCCCCTTGAGACCACAGTGCACTTTTCCACTTCACATCAGTCCATCTCAGATGAGCTCAGGTCCGGAGAAACCGGCTGTGTTCGTGAGTGCTGTTGAAATATGGCTTTCGCTTTGCGTGGTACAGTTTCAACTTGCACTTGTTGATGTAGCAACAAACTGTGGTAAGTGACAATGGTTTTCTGAAGTGCTCCTGAGCCCACGTGGGGATATCCTTTACAGAATGATGTCTGCTTTTAACACAGAGCCGCCTGAGGGATTGAAGGTCACAGCCGTTCAGTGGTGGTTTTCCGTTGTATTTAAACAGTTTGCAGTAACAAACTACAAAACCTTAAGAACCAGGGAAGAGGCAGGCACAGGAATACCACCAATTAACAAGAAACGGATCAAATGAGCTGTTTTATCTATTGACACATAGCCCACTTCTGCTTTTCTCCTTCCTCATCGAACCCACTCGGCTCTCGTTCTACCTCCGTCCAGACTAACTCATAACAAATGAGCGTGATAATTAGAACCACAAAGAAATGAGGGGGAGGAAAGAGGGAATATTCGGGCACGGTGGGGGGGTGCAGGACAAAAGAAATAGAGTGTGAGTTATACAGGCATCTGGAGGTTTAGTCTCATGTGCTCAAGGAGACAAACACAGTCACTCTGATGTGTTGATGATATCAAATGACTGCCAGTATATTCCATCATTAAATACTTTCAGTTTAACTCCTGTGCAATTATATTTTCCCAGGAAACAATAATGCCGAGCTGATTTCAACACACATACCCTTATGAAGCAGGCACAAGCACGCACACATTAACGGAGAGGAAGCAAAGGTGTCCGAAGTACGAGACACTGGTCTCATCTTGTCCCGGAGCAGTGAACTTCTGCCCTCAGTTTCAGGCTTTTACACAGGTACAGTACAACATCCAGTCTCTCTCTTTGCTTATCTTTTCTTTTCTGGTAACTGCTGCACTGTTCAGTGTCGTGGACGTGGAAATGAGAGACTGCGCTAATTAAACCCACATGGTCTGGTGGGTCAGCATGCCAATAGCCCACGGTGTTGCACACTTTTTTTGTCTGCCAGTATGTGTGTGTCACTGCGGCTGGATTTGTTGTGCACACAAAAAAATCCACTCTTAAAATATGTCCTCCTTAGCTGTGGGTGAGAATGATTTATGGATCCCAGAAGCAACAAAAGTATCAAAATGCTCACATAAATAAACAAAGATGAACAAGATATCCAACAACGTTAAAGAGTCAACCATAAAAAGAGGAAAAAGAGGAATGACGAGCAGAATAAATCCCCAAATCATAAAAATTGTCAAGTGAATTAAGAGAAATGAAGCAAATTACTGGCAAATTTGAAACTGAAATTAGGCAAATATACAACAAAATGAGCAAAAATGATCAAAGTAATCAAGTAAATAAACAAAAATGAACAAGATAACCGACAAACTTAAAGAAAGTCAACCATAAAAAGATGAAAAAGAGGAATAACGATCAGAATAAATCACACAATCATAGAATTATCAAACAAATTAACAGCAGTTAATCAAATTACTGGCAAAATTTAAACTAAAATCAACCAAATATACAACAAAAAGAGCAAAATTGATCAAAATAGTCATTTTTTTCTCTTTAGATGTACTTGAGTCATTTTTTAAAAATAAATTTACTTCTGAAAGCAGTTGTTTTACAGAATGTTTTTTAATTTTACTCAGTTGCAGGTCAGTGAGTCAGAGTAAAACATCTTGAAATGCACAAAATAATAAATGTAATAAAAAAAGTTTTTAAAAATCAAGTAAATTAACAACATAAATTAACAAAGCAACAAAATGAGCAGAACTAGACAAAAATGATCACCAAAATGAACAAAGCAAGAAAAAAAAATGTACAAAACTGAATAAAATAGTAAAAAATAAATGATCAAATATTAAACACAGCCAGCACAAATGAACAAAACAGGCAAACATGAAGAAAATGATCAAGTACATTAACAAAAATGAAGAATATAATCCCCCCCCTTGAATCACCACCTTATCGTGGTGGAGGGCTTTGTGTGCCTTAGTGATCCTCGGAGCTACGTTGTCGGGGGCAACCCTTCGCAGGCCTCCCAAGGCAAACTGGTCCGAGGTGACGGGTCAGACAAAGAGCCATTCAGAAGATTCCTTCCTGTGGGCCCCCCACCTGCAGGAAGGGTTTAAGGGTCCAGTGCTGTGTGGTTCAGGTAGCAGCCAAAGGCGGGGGGCCTGGGTGGTCCAATCCCCAGGTGCCAAAACTAGCCCCAACAGGGAGGAGGCCCCGGGGCAGATGCAGGACACACTGGAGGGACTATGCCTTTCACAGGCCTGGGAACGCGTAGGGGTCCCCCTGGAGGAGCTGGAGGAGGTGGCTGCTACCCCGGCAACCCTGACCAAAATAAGCAGACGATGAAGGATGGATGGAAGAATATAATCACAAAAACTGAGCAAAAACAGAGCAACAAATTATTAAGAAAATCAAGTGACTTAACAGAATGAACAAAATAAGCAACAAAATGAAAAACGTTAACAAATTAAGTTTAAAAAAAACAAAATGAGCATCAAAATGAAAGAAACCATCAAAAATAATTGAGAAAATAAATAAAAACTACCAAAAATACCTGTTAGAAGGCAATATAGGTCTGCTGTAATAAATTCTATGTACTTGAGTAGATTTTTGAGACACTTTTTTTACCCTTACTTAAGTACTGTACTTGTTTTTATGAGTACTTCTACTTCTACTTGGGTCATTATTACCGTGAAGTAACGCCCACCACTGCCAAAATATCACTGTGTGTCAGGAAATGCTTCCCTCTTTTTCCTGCTCAGTGAATCAGTTTGTGACCCCTCAGGTTTATCTTGTGACCCCTGTGGGTGTCTGGACCTCCACCAACCAAAAGCTAAATCATGTGACAAAAGATACAGTGAATTTGTGCTTGTCGTCTGCGTGCATGTTCCCATGTTGCCCAGTGGCTTCCTACGAGGCTAAAGGCCAGCGATAATGACTTCCAGGAGTTGGTGGCAGAAGAAGGCCAGGGTCAAGTTCACATCTGGGATTACTGGGGTTACTGGGGTGAGTGGTTTTACTGGAGGTCATCGGGATGATAAAGTGGAGAATGCCACTGGTGTGACTTTACTGGGAGCTGATCTCACACACCGTCTCCAACTTGTGCCGACAAGTTGGTTTTCAAAGAGTAATTGCAACACGAGTGGGATAAGGCTCATATTTGTAATGACACACCGATGTACGCGCATGCATATGAGCAACAAGAATTTTCCCATTAGCCCAGATAAGGATTCATCAGAACAATAAATACTGGGGATCGTTCACAGATACGGTTTAAATCTGTCATTTAAATGATGAGGGGAAATGGGAAACAGGAGGAAGTGAGTGTGGAGATACGGCACAGTTCAGCCCCGGGACAGTGTTGATACAAGGCTCAGGCTGATTTGAATGAGATTGAAGCTCAACAAACTCAAAAAGACAGAAAGACAAATATTATGAAGACAGTCATTCTCCTGCTATAGACAAAGCAGTGTGTCCGGTCAAACAAACAGACAAAAAAACAATAGAAAATGCTTTAATAACATGCTTTTTTATTTGTAACATCTTGAATATAGTACATTAATACTGAAGACATTTAAACTGTGAAAGAATATGTATGGGAATTACATAGAAAATGACATGTTTTATATTTTTTGACAGCAGCTTTGCACACTGATGACATTCTCCCATCAGATTCATGAGGGGAATTTTTTTTTTAATTAAATGACAAACTGTCTTGACTGTACAGTCTCACGCCGGTGGTGATAAGTTGCCCCGGAGCAGGCTGGTGGCCTGTCTGACCACAACCAAACCCTGCCCTTCGCCCACACGGACACACCATGAACGACAGGGATGGAGCTGGGTTTGAATCTCCAACCCTGTGGTTACTGGACAACCTGGATTTGTACATAAATTAAAGTTCTTGACTGGTATTTTATAACATTTCAAAGCCTGAGCAGGTAAACAAGGCATTTTGAAGAGATGCAGGGTAAAGAAATCAGCTTTTTGCATGTGCTTTTTAACACATACACATTTTAATTCTAAATAAATGTCTTTAGGCAAAGCAGACTCTTTCTTGCTTGAAATTCAAATTTATTTTGCGACCCAAATAAATTCACCTGTGACACCACGCATGGGTGTTGACAAAGTGTAGCTGCTTTAGACCATGAGTTGTTCTGTGCAGATGAAGGGTGGGTTCAGAGTTGACAGCCCTATTACTGCTGCTACATGTACATGTACTGTTCAAATCCACATTATGGTAAGAAACAGTTAACAGAAAAGACAGTTCATCCTTATTTTAAGAAATGATGTTGTGTCCCCAAGTGCAGTCGCCAAAGCCGTGAAATGCTAACCTATAGGTGCTGTAACCTGTCGGTTTCTCTGATTCATAATTCCACCAAACTTATCCTCTGCAGCAGAGGCAGCTCTAGTCTTCCTTTCCTGGCAGGTTCCTCATGAGGACTATTTCCATCGTAGTGTTTGATGGTTTTGGTGGCTGCATTTGAGGACATATTCAAAGTTTTGGGGATTTTTTTTTTGGTTTAAACATAAAACATTTTGGAGGTTGTTGAGCACTTTTTTTCCTTTACAACATATTTCCATATGTGCTCTTTCACAGTTCGGACGTCTTCAGGTCCAAAATGATACAAAAAAATAAAATACACTGAAGGCGAAGGTGTGTCCAAACTGTTGACTGGTCGTGTAAGAACATGTATGCATTAGGATTCCTATAAAAACTTACAAATTTGACCCACATATATTATTATTTCTGCTCGTGACTCTTTCTTTCTGTTCCTGTGCTTTGTGCTTCCTTCTGTGAACCCAGGCTGACAACAGCCAAACATTGTTAGAAACCTGTCAATGCACTTTTTTTCCCCTCGTAGCCTGTGAATGTTTGAGTTGGCAGTTTGTGATATCAGTTACAAAACAAGATATGAGAGAGAAGACACAGAGACGAAGATGACAGAATAAAAGAGACATGGCTTGGAGGATATGAACCTGAGTGAAATACAGTTGGCACTGGAGAAGCAAACCAGGAGTCTCTCTTTACAGTGTTTCTCAACCTCTCCATCTCTGTCGGAGTCTGTTTGATCTCCTCTCTCTCCGTCTGTCTCTCCCTCTGCTGACTCACTCTCCCTATCCTTTTCTCCCCAACAATGAGATAAAAAATGACCTGCGCTCCAGTCTCTATAACTTTCACACTAACCCCCCCTTTCCTCCTTTCTTTCTTCTTTCCCCTTCTGTTTTCCCCTTCTCCTTCTCTTCAACGTACTTGAGGAATGTGTCGGAGCAGCACAAAAGAACAAAAGCTAAAAACAGGAGGAGGAGGTGGAGGAGACGCGGGGAGGACACAGGGATAGTTGGAGACGCAGGCAGAAGAGGGGAAAGGAGGGAAGGAATGAGCAGAGAGAGAAAGGTTGAGCACGGTTGAGTGCTTGTGAATGCCAAGCGGTGCTTTGTCATCACGTGCTGACATGCAGCATCACACACATTTCAGAGCTTTATGTCAAGCCCCCTCTGCACAACACACACACGAGATGGGTGAGGCTGTCACTGTGGCTGCCTGTTCGATTCGGCTGCCTTTGATGCGTTTGTTGTTATGTCAGGGTAATGGCTAACGGCCTGTGAGCAAACTGAAGATGAATATTCCCAACACTACAGTGCTGTATTGTGACCATTGTGTTTGCATCACTCACTTTCACACAGGGGGCATGATCAATTCTCTTTTTTTTCTGCACAGACTATGTTTGACAGACCACCACAGCAGAAGGCAGGGGTGGACCCACCTTCTGCTGCTTTTCATTCTCTGACTATAGTCTCATCAGTGTTGAAGTGGATGACAGGAAAGAGGGAGAGATGCTGCAAGGCTCTGGAGTGGACATTACAGCTGTGATGTGGCTGTTAAATGGCTCAACTCTTTTGTTTGGACCAGGAAGATCTGGTGGGTACATGCTGTGATTGTGGCATGGTGTGTGGCCAACGAGGTAGGTGTGTGTGTGTGTGTGTGTCAATGAAAGAGACAGTGTGAGCGAGCTTTGTTCACATCAAACAGCCGCCGGGTCCATGAGCCGCTGGATTTGGACCCAGGTCTGTGCGTAAAAGCGCGTATCCGGTTACCAAACATCAATCTGAGGCTGTTCTTCACCTCTGTTACCTTTGTTCATCACTATGTCTTTGTTATAATCTGACACTGAGCCGGTGTCATAGCTGGGTGTGAGCCTACGCTGCTGGGGCACCTTCTCCTGAAGTGCCCCTCCTCCTTCCAAGTCGCCCTGGTTACCTAATTCGCCGTGCAGCGGATGGGATCATCCATCAAGAGTCAATAGTTAACGTCGGCTTTGTCCCGTCGCCATCCATCATCAGACCGTGCGTGTGCGCAGACATACAGTGTGCGTGTGAGTGTGTGCGCTTTATAGGAGTACCTCCGACCCCGCGGGCCCCTGACCCTGCCCTGAAGGCCCGTCTGACGCGCTTTTCTAAATGCCCCCAGATCTCCTCCTCCCACCTCCCCTCTCTCCCCATTCTTCCGTCCGAGCAGCGGGGGGTAAAAAGCTAAGCACCAATCTCTGTCCCTCTGTCTCCCTCATGGATCCGGAGTGTTTTTCCTCTGACGCAGGCCCCGTTAAATGGATAGCCCGCCGGTCGAGGCCAAAAGCTGTATCCCATTACCACCGCTTTTATTTTTATGACACATCGACAGTGGCGCACAGGAGGCTGGGGGTGAACTTGGCCTCTGTCTCTGTCTCTACACACACACACACACTAGTCTGCCAGTCTAGTGAACTGGTTCTTCCTTGTACCGCCCTGTCAGGGCCAAACATCCCGTCCACGCAGCAGGCTGACGTCCTCCCCAGTTTGCACTAATTCACCGCATCTGAGTCAAATATTCAACCCTGACATTATTCACTGTGAACTTACAAGTGGCAGAGCACACCCCAGCTCTGAACATCTTAGACATCAAGCTTGCACGGACTTGACCAGAACGCGCAAAATGATCGGGGCGCGGTCACTCTGGCTGATACAAGGTACGCGCGTGGGTGAGAGGCGTCTCTAAAAGCTTGTTGGGCACATGTCGTGTACGGGGCGTGGTCAGGTCGGCTCCGTGGACCCTGTGCCTGAAAATTGGCAGCCCTCTGGGCGTGTCCATAAAGCAGGGGGCGTGTGTATCCCTGCACTGGTGTCTTCGCTGTCTGTGCCATTCATTAGAGCGCAGCCGCACATAACGCGCAACATGAGATAAAGGGCACAGAGAGACGGTCAGTCACTCATCCCCTGAAGAGAGCAGAAGTTACCGGCCAGACGAAAGCACAGAAAAGGATCATTTGAACCATTTCGACACAGAGACTAGAGGATAAGAACAGACTTGAACCTGACAACAGATGGAGCGCAAAATCCCCAACTTCGCTGGTACTTGGGAGATGAGGAGTTCTGAAAACTTTGAGGAACTCCTCAAGGTGTTGGGTAAGTGACGGAAATGATAATTAAATCACCCATTTTATGAAGTTTTATTTCTTTGAGGGATGACTTGGATTAGATGTGTCAGCTGCGCCCTCAGCACATTAAAGGTCAAATCTTCCTCTGGGTCCGCGCACCAACAGGGATCACTCTCTGTACCGCATGGGTGGGGGGTCTTTGTCATTCTGCAGAACCCAAAACGCAGTGCTTGGCCCCCAGCCAGCCCCCCCCCCCCCCCC
>JAQQAE010002274.1:0-22745 GCA_029823295.1 Pseudamia nigra
TCCAGTCCAGTTGACAGAAGGAAAACCACACGCCTTGGATATTATGACCTGGATGACTGAGAATCTTCACAGACATGGTCCACTTTTACAGAGCTTGATTTAGAAAAAAAAACAGCATTATGAAAATATTTTTTGTGAATAACTATTGAAATAAGAATAAAATAACACTAAAAGTGACCATTTGTATTACTTTATCATTTGTTTTTATTATGCTTTCTAGTTTTTTATGTTTCCCCCCCTAATTGCCATGTAAAAGTGAGTAACTGTTGCTGTTAATTTCTGTACATCCTGGACATCACAGAGAATCACAGCTTGTAATGAGGAACAGGAAGGTAAGTTCATTGGAATTTTTCAGCACCGTTTATATTTATGATACATTTGACATGTCACGAATGCCATACCAGTAAATTACCTTGTGTGTCATGAAGTCACTCCTCCAAACAATACATACAATAATCACAAAGAGCAACATAGCTGGAAATATCTGACATGATGCCATTTATTATTTTATTATTAGAAATTGTTATCAGAATGACATATTAACAGGAGGTTTTATTTGGAGCTGCTGTCACTACACAGTGGCTATATTCACAAATTAAACATAGCAGGGAATAAAAATGTACACTATTACTAGTTTATTGAAGACGTCTGAGAAATCATTACTATTACAAATTTAATAGATGGGCTTTGTTGACAATATATTTCATCTGAGGACATATTTAACAGCAAAAGAGATTTAACACTTTTTCACCAGATTTTTCCTGATGAAACATGTACAAAGGCAAACTAATCCGAGTTCATGTCTCCTTAAGCACATAACACACGGTTCAATTTATGTGGAACAGTTGTAAGTGAATAAATTAAATGTTACCTCATGCTGGGACCTTGATCTGATCTTTGGACACAGTATTCTTGTTTCAGCAGTGAGAATGATGTTGTGCAATGCTCTTAACTTAAAAGAAAGGTTACTAAGCCAGTGGAATAATGGTGAGAATATAATGTTTTTTAACCTTTACTTTGCATCTGGCTTCACTTCAGGCAAAGGTTCTTCCACAGAATTTTTCAGCTCGATCACAGCATCTCAGCCTTGACCTTTTATATACAAATTCGTTGAAATATGCATATAAACATGTTATTATCAAAATGCTGAGCCCTGAAAAGAAACACTTAGAGTCGGCTTTTGCTTGAAGTACAATAGTCTACATTGTAGTGCAAGAAGCAGAGCCCTTGTGAAATGAACAGTGCGGACTCCTGAGCACACAACTGTAATATCTACCGTAACAACTTCCTCCATTTCTCCTTCTCATATTCAACTAATTTGAGTCTTCCTGTCTCTCTGTGGTGCTGTGTGCTCCATACATCTTCACCCACCATTCCCTCACATTTTCACTCTGTGCACTCTCACTCTGGAGGACCTACACACTGGCAGATAAGAGGAAATGAAGTCTCGTCTGCACAATTTGAAGCACTGCTTTGAAGGTGAATGTGAAATAGCAGCTCCTCTCCTCTCTGCTCCTCTTCGCTCCTCTCCGACTGGTAAAATAAGGGCCCTCTCGTTAAAAGCACTTTACCTGTGCTCCCTCGATGGATCACTGCTCTCATTAAACAGATTTGGGGTTACATTCAAATCACAATTACTCCAAGCACTAACTGTTAATGGGCACAAGGGTTGAAAGAGTAAGAGAAATGTTTCTGACATTTCTTTTTATATCTCTCTTTGAGTGGGAATGAGAACACATCATAAGGTGTAAGGTAAAATATAAACCAACCAAACCTGAATGGGGATTGATTTCAAAGATGTGTAACATTAAGCTGTGTATTGAGTCTTAGCCAAAAAACTTAATTTACAGTCAATTTAAATCATGTGCCCTATTGCCTACATAATTATTATAGGTTAAAAGTAAATTTCACTCTAATGTCTTTAGGTAAGAGCACATTGCTGGCCTCATAAGACCTTCCAATGCTAATTGAGTTTTTCCTGAAACTTGAATATGTAACAACACATTACTGTCCGTGTGCATGTGTGTCTGGAGAGTTCTGTGCTGTATATGTACCAGACTTGAGAACACCCCTGGGTCTTGCTGCACAATACCAAGAAGCGTGTGAATAAGAGGCTTTTATCTGTTCACTACGCAAATATATGTGTGCCTGAGCCTATGTGTGTGAGGACAATTTGTGCATATGTGTCTGTGCATGTTTTGTGTTTGTGTCTGAATAGCAAAGTAGAGTGAGATGTCACCTTGGGCAGAGAGAACAGAGAAAAGAAACTAACTTACTTCTTTTTTGTATTGTAGATACATTAACTAGACCTAATTTGACACTTTATCATTTAACAGTATCTGAATGACTGCACTTTGCGTCAACAGTTTCTCAGATAAAGATAAACCTCTTTAAAACTCACAGGCTCATTGCTTCCGCTGAGAGTTTCTTTCAGGTTAGGAACCTGCTGACTGCCTCAGGGAAAGAGACTGATATTAAGATTTTCATTAATGAGAAAAGAAGAAGAACAAAGAATGTTGATATTTTCTCCTGACAAATTTCATATCGCTCTGTGTTTGTTTTGAGTCTATTTTTTAAAGAAAAATAAAACAGACAATAACCCATTTAGCATTACTCTGTGTATTTGTGAGGATGCAAGTGGCTGCACCTTGCTGCTGTGCTGCAAGTGTTTATGTGCGATTTTACTGAATGTGTGCGGCCCTCTCCTGGTGACTGCCTAGGGCAATAGCACAGGTTGTAATCCCATGTATGCCTCCAGTCTCTTAGCTGCCTGCGTAGATGTGGAGGAACGTTTTAGCCCCTGCAGTGTGCCGTAGGGCACAAGTGCTCACCCTCCTGTACTGGTAACAGACAGCAGCTGCTTGGTACAGTTTTTTCCTAACCCTCAGCATTTGTGTGTATCTCTTTCTACACTCTGTATCAGTGTGGCGCTGTTCAATTTGCAGCAATGAGAGGTGGCTTAAGGAGTGAGAAATTGACTTTTGACAGCCATTATATTAAAGTATGCTCACTTTCACAATTTTGTGTCAGTGTCTGGAGGTGAAGAGTACTCTTTACCCTGTGAATCAAATTGTCTGCTTAATACATAACCTTACCTTGATTGGCGCTGGGTTGTGTAAAAGTATATAAGCAGCAAATGTCCAGTGACTCAGATTTGGTTTTAAAATAAATTAACACAAACATAAGTACAAACACTGAGTTGTCCACAAAATGCACAGAAGCAAAATCTGTTAATTTAAAGAAATGTCATTGGCGCTTCTCTCGTCTGCTGTGAAAACGGCCATAGCCGATTTCCTCCTGTCTCCATCCTCATCCTTTCAACTGGTTCCTATTACTATGGCCTGACCTCCTGTGGTGTTTATCGAGGGTTCTGATGAGGTTCTTGAGAAAAGCTGGAGGAGTGACAGGTGGTCTTGATGATAACTATCCATCTGCCCCCTTCCATCTCACCATGGTGCAATTCTTAGCCACTGATCTCATCTCTGATGTCCACCCATGCAACAGAACACAGCAGAAAGGTAGATCAATAGGTGTCATAATCGATAGGTCAGAATGAAGAACTGCTCAAAGGTCAGCACCGATCGATTCCCACATTTTTGCACTGCAACCTCTCAGCTGTTGCGTTGTGGTCCCTAACTATGGAGACCCTGCAGGGTACCAGGCTCCCTGCCTGCTTTTAGAAATGCCGACTAATCCTAATTATTAGTTCTGCTTTGGCTGAAGGGGCAAATAATGACATTTTCTTCATCTTTGTGTGATGTGTTATGTTACGATATATGGCCCTCACACCCCTGACCTGTCTCTCCATGAGACAGTTCCTCGTTAGGAGAAAGTAGGCTTGCCCCCTGCTGGATGAAGCTGTAGCCATACAACCATCATTAGTGAGTGACTGTGTTTACAGTATCTGGCTCACAGGATGTATGCTCTCAGACCAGCATTCTTGAACTCCAGGAAGTTGTCCTGGAGCTGTATGGAGACCTGATCACACATTACTGTATATGACAACCCCACTCCTGGTCCACTATAGACCTAACAGAAATCCACTTGATGTCTCAGTTCTTGTACAAACAGGACAGGATTACCAAGTTGAGCCAAATCTGATTTTCATCTCTCTCTACACTAGTGTGAAGCGCTGATGGAGTTTTGACAGGCTTGGGAAGAACAGTGTCATGTGGTGACAAAATGGTGGTCAGAAGTTAGCTTAAGTTAAACAGTATATAGTACCTAATTGAATGCTGCTAGAGATGATGATGAGTAACAGAGGTGATGGGAAAAGGTTTGACAAGTACCAAAAATCTCTGAACATTCTTTTTTCTAATAATCTTAAAATTAATGTGATCATTTGCAAAAAGAGAAAAAAATAATACAAATATTTCCAGTTGATTAGTTAGAAATCCATACAAATAAAAAAATTGAAAACCAGACATTGCTGTGCATGTTCAGTGTTGACAAAAAAAAAAATCTGTCTAAAGCCCTGGCTAAACCATTTTGTCCAGCACGTCTTCACTGAAATGGCATTAGCATAAATCTCCAGCCTATAGAGGTAATGATGGTGTGAAATTATGGCTGCCTCAGCAGACCTTTATTCCCCTCCGTGCTCTCCCTCCCTCTGGGTCCAAGGCCTCAGCCTTCAACAGAGACCATCTCCCATGCCTTCTTTCTCTCCTTCCTCTCCCTCACTCTTTTCCTTTGCCTCCTAGTTCCATTCAAAGGGAATGTGTAACTGAATTTGAAATTGAGTGCCCTTCTTTCAAGGACCACAGCTAATGAGACATTTTGCCTTGAAATCCAGGCTGGATGGGAGGGAGACCCTGACGGGTGAGGCCTGGAGATGATAGCCACGCTGAACGTCAGGTGTCTGCTGTCCAAATCTCTTACTGCTGAGAAGGGGAAAGGTGGTTCCTATAAGGTTAACCCTCTATAGAGTGGGCCGTCTCTGGGTCACTTGGGGCTGTTATTGACCTGCAATAATATACCTGTGTGATTTGCACCTATTTGCAAGAAGAAGACAGCTGACACTAGGCAGGCACCCCCTTTTTGCATACATGTATTAAGCACTATATTGAAAAAAAGAAACCCATAAGGGTCTGAGAGAGATAGGAGGTGACAATTACACTGACATGGAAGAAAGTACACTTGAGTGGGTCAAAGTGAGTTGAGGAAGGATGAAGTGCAGAGAGATGGAGAAAAAGTCAAAGAGATGGAAAAGGGACCTGGCCTATAGAAACAGGTATACTTGACAGTTTGCAGTCTGGGGATCATCATCACAAAGATGCCGCATGGGTGCAGTGATGAAAGGAATTGAGAGCTTTGCATCCTAGGGGTTCTCCCTTTAATCATGGGCCCTGAGGAGGGAACCTTGCAGCCTATGGGCCTCTGGCTGCTGCTAGCCAGTGTCATGCTAATGAAAGAGGCTCAGGGTGTGAATGGAGAGGCTAGCTTGTTACCAGTGTGCTAATTAATGCATGCGGCTGGGGTGTGCGAGGGTTTTATGCATTTTAATGAGGTGTCTGTGTACATGCCAGTGTGTGTGCATGTCAGGATGACAGGGATTTGAAGCATGCAGTGAGACAGGTATGCAACCAGGTTTAAAAATAACAGTTCAAGATTACAGAACATACAAATGCATCAGGGAATAGTGAAAGAATCATTTGTAGAGAATTACAAGAAATGGAGGCTCGGTATTTTATTTAAAGGCTTTATAATGATTTTTTAAAATTTTCGTTTATTTATTTTAACTAAGAGTACAACATAAAATACAAAGGCTATCTAATAAATCTAATACACGTACAAATTCTAAATATGATCATTATTTATAAATTAAGTTGGTCAGAATGTTGTCCTATTATACTATGATGCACTAAATCTAAATTCAACTTCCGTATCCACAAATAACTGTCTCATTTATTGTTTGGAGGGACCAGTCCTGTCTGATTTACTTTCTCACGATGAACTACACCTCTCTTATTCAATATTCTTGTGTCTGTCATGTTCCAGACTATGACAAAAAATTACCTTTGGAGATCTGCTAAGGGTCTCACCCCAGACAACCCTTTCAGTCTGCACAACGTTCCCACGGACTAATAGATGAGGGACTTGTGGACAGCAACAGGCTCAGCATATGGCCTTATAGGCCGCAGTATTGTCTGAGCTGTTTGGGTGAGATGAAAAACAACGCATTGTTGCACGTGTCTTTCAGACAAGACACAGGGGCGTGTGTCAGGGCAAAGGGAGAGCCATCAAAGTCTGTGACCTTTTAATTTGTCGGTGGCCTCTCCCACAGACCTCTGCATCGGCTGAACATGCTGTGATTTGGGGCTCTATCAATCTCATTGCTACTGACACGGGACATGTTTGCGTGATTCATTTTGACTTGTATAAACCAGAAGGAAATCCAAAAGAAGAGCGTTTTTATAAAATACTTTACCATTGTTTCAAAAGATATTTTCCACTTATCTAAATTAGGTTAACTTTACTGAGGTTATGAGATGTGATGGAATAACAACTATACTTGACATGTGAAATTGTCACCCTTGAACAATGAAAATGACTTTTTTTAAATTAACCTTTCAAAGGATGTGACCCAGTACATTTCCTAATATTATGTGCCCTACTTTTCTATTTCTTTTTCTATAAATCTGTTATATACCATTTTAAACAGCTGCTTGGCATATGACAAATGCAGTTCAACAAAAGAATAACAAAGCTCTTTGATGGACTACTGAAATATTATTTATGAGGGCATATACATTTCTTGTTACTGTAAAATAAAATGCTCTTAAATTACATCTTGCATGTGTTTCACTTGTGTACCTTCTAAAGGCAGATACCTCTGTGTGAAATGGTGAATGGTCTTGCACTTACGTATATAGCGCCTTTCTACCCTACGGCACTCAAAGCGCTTTACACTGCTTTCCATTCACCCAGCCACACACACATTCATACACCAGTGACACTTACTGGGAGCAATGCTGGGTTCAGTGTCTTGCTCAAGGACAGTTCAGCCTGTGGACACGAGAAGCCGGGATTTCACCCTTCGGCTCCTGGACAACCCGCTCTACCTATTGAGCCACAGCTGCCCTTGAGCCACAACCACCCCTAATGTGCTGAACAGACTGTAGGTCACTGTCTCACTTCATGAGTGCTAGATACAGTGGAAGTCCCTATATTTTGTTCCAACAGACCTGCCTCTCATATCCTACCCTACCCCCAACCTTGTCCATCCTGTAAAGTGCCATTATAAAAATGTCAAGGGGTCCCTCTCTCTCTCTCGTCCTGCCTGTCAAAATCATGTGCCATTATGCAAATCACTGTGTGAACACACAGTAAAGGATTTACACAGGCTATATAGGCTATAGGCAATGGCGAGAATTCAGATGATTAGAGAATTAATCTTACAGATACATGCTGCATATGTACATTCATGATAATGAGGAAATGTTTTTACATTTGTCCTTGAAGCTTGTCATTATGGGCAGCATTTTTTCCCCAAGATTACATTTTTACTTTTGTACAAATAGATTTATTCATGCACTGTAGTAACAAAGAGAAACGTGTGAAGTAAAAATGAACTTATTTAAAACTTACACTTCTTAAATGAGAACTTAAAGTATGTGAAAATGTGCCCCCCTTCAGTTACATAGCAAAGTAAGTCAGACATATGCTGAAAATTTAAATATATTCTTTACATGAAGGGGGTTTTTGTCCATTGATATTTTTTTAAAAGATCATACCAAATGGTCCAGTGCCATTGCCCCTTTAAATTGGGTTTAAAGTGATATCCTCAGTGACTATTAGATAGAAGTGCATATGTGATTTTATCCTTTTACATTTCTTAACTCTTTCTTTTTTCCCAGGTCTTAAATGCCTGCGTGTGAATTGCAGCGTCTGAAGTGGTTTTGCAGAACCGCAGAAATGGAAATAGTATGCTTGAGAAAAGAGTAAAAAAGAAGGACATAAGAGGCAGAAATATGTAATTTTTTGGTGGAAGGCAAGAATGTACCTGAAGTGGAGGTCAACCCTATAATGTATCCATTTGGAGAGAGGATCATTAAAGGCATTTACCACGACTTTCACAGTATTGCTCCGTAAGTAATGACAGAGGTCCTTCCTTTTAGAGCAAGTGAAAAGAGGTGTGTGTATCCTTCTGGTGCACCTGCGCTATAAAGAACATTACATTACAGGAAATCAAGAACAGACAGATAACTTCACTGCTCTATGACACATCAGGGTATCCATTAGCTGCAGAAAGAGAACAGGAGAGAAAAGACAGAGAGAGACAGAGGAGAGTGGGGGGTATTGGCCCTTCTGTTTTGACAGCCCTGAACCAGAATATTGCTCCATTGTTTGTTTCTCAGAGCAGAGAAGTCATGGATGTGGTTTGAGTGACAGTGAGTCCGATATACATTGACATGTGGAGCTGCTTCACATTTCCTCTAATTGCTCTGTACTGCCCGAGCTTGGCACACATGTAGAGCATGGTAAGAGGCACCTCTTTTTAGGTCGAAACAGAGGTGCTGTGATTTGGCATACAAAGAAAAACGGAGGCATGGGGGGGCAACAAGAAGAGGAGCAGGAGGAGGAGGGTTTGAAGAGGTGGTATTCTATTATTCCTGATAGACTCCTCTGAAGGACAGAGAGGTGATGGCCTTGTTTGTACAACTCTGTGGCATAATAATGTCCTGCATTAAATCTCTGTCCAGGTAAAGCAGAGATATAGTGTCAGCTACAGGCGTAGATTGGGACGGGAGGGTGTCCTCCCAATTGAAATTTGTAAATATTCATTTCATATTGTCTTATTATTGTATTGTGTTTATTTTGAATTTTCACTCATTTTTGGGAGTATCTTGTTAATTTTTTGTTCAATTTTGTTCGTTTTCTTGATTTTGCTCATTCTTGTTTGTGATTATACTTGTTCATTTGATTAAGATTATTACACAAGAAAATGAACAAAAATAAAACAAAAAGGAACAAAGCAATTCATTTTAATTTAGTTTTGTTCATATTTGTTTCCTTCCTAAAAGGCACAAATTGATGCACTAATAATTCACCAGAACATTCAAAAATAAGTGTTTTGTGTTTAAAATTTCCACGAGGATCCATCGATGCCCAGTAAAAATGCTCCCCCATGTTCAGATGAAACCTATGCCCTTGGTGCCAGCACATTAGATGCACAGGACCATTCAGATGTCAGTGATGCAAAGCGTACATTTTGTTGAAAAACTTAAATGTAGAAACAAAGGACAAAAAAATGAATACAAGAGGTAGAATACAGTGGCAGACACGGCGTCAGTTTTGATTCATGGTGTGTTGAAAAGCACTGAGAGTGGAGGAAATCCTTGCAAGGGGAGGAAAAAACCTCTATCCTTGCTGATGCTATTTTAATTAAATAGTTGCTAGGTTACATCGTGCAGAACGACAGGGGTGGGTGGTGTGGCACAGACACCAGGGTGAGGGAAATATGCATGTGTGTGTGTATGTGTGTGTGTGAATATACGCGTGAGTGTGTGAGGGGACATGTCACTGAACAATGAAAGCACATCCCTTTTTTCCACACCCAATCTATAATAAGGATTTCAAATGTGGGACATATTGACATGAAATACAGTGAGAGCGATTTTACGGTCTCTAAAACTCTCCAGCCCTCTCTCTCTCTCACTCTCTCCCCATATTTGTCTGTCTTTTTCCATTTTTCTCTTGCAGATCAGACGAAGGGGGGAAGCCCTCTTTCATCTCTGTGACAGTGCTTTTCACCTCCACTGGTGACTTACTGAGGACTAGTGCTCCCGTTGCACCCTGGGATGCCAGACAGTGGAGAATGCCACTGGCCTGTGTGCCCTAGCAACCACTGCTGTTTCAGATGCCCCCCTTCTGCAACACACACAAATAACCCACACTCACACCCAGCCTCCATCCAGGACTTTTACCACACAGAAGCCCAGACAAGGGTACTAATGGATGGGGCCGGAGACAGCAGAGAGTCCCTTGATGTAAGAAATAAATCTGACAGGCCCTACTGGATAAGGCCAAGTATAATCTTTCTCACTGACTTAAGTGTGTGTATGGGTTTGTCCTTTTTCCACACTCTTTTCTTTATTTTCCTCACCATTCCTCCTCTCCATCTTGGCCCTTCTTTGCTCCATTTCTTCTCTCTATGCCAGCAGAGATAATGCCATAATTTACAGCTATGCATTGTAGAAGATGAATGATAGTTGCTTGTCTTGCTTAATATGCATTCCCTATGACCAGATAATAGTCTTTTTGTAAGAAGAATAAAAGAAATATCTTCAAAAGAAATTGTGCATTTTTGTATTATATCCTCTTCCTAATGTGCTAAAAGTGATATATATAATTCTCAGTCTTTCATTATAAACAAAATTGATAATGATGAAAGTGTGCTCCATTTTTCTACAGCAGCTCCATATTCTTTTCCATATTCTTGAGTGAAATATTGCCAAGTGAAAAAAAGTTTTCATTTCAGTCCCCCCACCCCCATAGGTGTAGAGCAGTTACCTGTGTGTATATGAAACCAGAATGAAAAAAAGGGGAAAAGACACACACATACCGACACACAAATAATGTTGCAGACAACTTTTGCACAAACATTCACTCTTGATGCATACACAGCATAAATATGTATTCCAAGTCTTGGTTGCAAACAGCTATTTCTCTTGCGTGTTCATACTTCCATGTCTCCTCAGTAGACTGAAGCCGGGGATGATACAGCTCCAGCGTGTGTGTGTGTGTATGTGTGTGTGTGTGCACCAAGAGGGGTCACGGTCCTGATGTCCAGAGGTCAGTTTCCCCAGGGACTCTAAATGACTCCAGTGACCTTCCATCTTCCTCGGTGGTCAGTGTGCACTTGGGCAGGTTGCAGCAAGAGGTCAGGGGTCATTTGAATCAACAGGGTGTAAATATGTGACCTTTTCACAGACAAACAAGATCAAAGAGCAAATTAAGTCTCCGAACAAGCACACATTTGGATTTTCTTTTTGCTCAAGGGCCTGACAAAATTACCCATTTTCAGTTGAACTAAACCCGTCATCTTACCATCCATTTGTTCCCTTTTTCCCCTCCTTGAAAAAACATCACTGCCTGTGCACACTGGTATCTGATCTGTAAGGGACCATTCATCATATTTAAAATACAAGCTAATTGAGTGCCTTGTGAGAAATTTCTTTTTATCCATTGTAATGTTCACAATTTTCCATGCTCTTTCCAATCAGGCTTACATTTCCTGAAAACAGCAAAGAGTTGCATTGTCTTAATTAGGAACACGGGCTGGCTTTAATGCGATGTATGGAAGGACCTGGAGGTTGAAGTGCTCCATGAATGCTATGTCTATCATCAGCTTAATATAATATAACACTGAGAATTAATTCTGCTGGACCTGAGGCACGCAGAGCAACAAGATCCATCAAGCAAAATGATACAGGTTTTACGTGTGTGTGTGTAAATGTGTGTTTATGTGAGTACAAATGGTACCACAAAGGAAGCAATTATAGAATGATGTGTGCTCCTATATTAATTCTACCTTTAAAATAAAAAGTTGAAAACCCTAGGAATAAAATGTGATGTAAGCTAAAGCGTCTTTGTCCTGGTTCGAGTGCTGCATTTGCCAAAGTGTCAGCAATTCAAACATGAAAAATGGAGGAAGACAATGGTGCATTCCTCACAATTTTTCTAATAAACTGTCAATCAAACAGCCCGGTGAATGACACTAATATCATATGATGCAGCATTCCATATCAAAGATCTCATCGATGCTCCTTCTGCCTTGGCTCAATCTGGGGCCTGTCCTCCCCTCTTATTATCACCATCATCATCCGGACATGAAAGGAGAGAAACAAGTGCTGCACCATTGCCAAGGAGAAACCTTGATCTCTGAGCATTTGCATTCGTCACCTAGTTCCATTGGATGTATGAACGCGCTACAGAGGTGCTTTCTGATTGGATGGCACAGAAAAAGCTGGCATTCTACTAACGCTTAAAGCAGACAGGCTCACCCCTCCCCCTCCTTCAAGTGTCACACTCAGTTGGTGGCACTAGAGGGCAGTCAACTCTGTTGGTTGTTGCTAAGAGGCATCTACAAGATTTTCATTAGCAGATATAGGAGAGGGCAGCGTGCAAAAACACATGTATAATTATTTTATTAATTTTTGCAGATTCCTTGAAATTCTGTTAGGTTTCTAAGGCCTTAATAGACAACAGAGTCAGGGAGCGTCAGACAGAGCTGTGCACAGTTTTGTTAATGAGCCTGTTTAACAGCATTTTGTACAAGCATTCTTTTTTTTTGCAGTGGATGACACAAAAGATAAAATAATTGGAGCCTGTTGTTCAATAAAATAATATAAAGCTACAGGAAAATACATTTTAAGTTGAAGAAAACAAACACTAACAAATCTTGTGACTCAGTGTTACTGTAAATGCTGATGCCAAAGGTGGTCATTTTCTGTGCCAGTATTTGTGAAAGAACACAAAGAATACACCATTATGCACATGCATGCGAGGATGATAAGCTGAGCTCACACAACACATTTAATTCTCCTATAAAAGGGTTCAGGTAAATTCTAATAAATTGAGTCTATACGTCATTATCAAAATGAAAATAGTGTTTGTTTACATTAAGCTGTAATGCATTTGAATGTAAATAAATGAATACATACACATGCACACTCTTTTGAAGAAGCTGTACTGTAGCACAGTCTGTGGCGCAGTGTCTATCAGGAAGCCGCTAATTAAAGGCCTACAACAATGAAGCATGGAAACCCCAAAGGAACAATGTTCATCTCCAGAAGAATTAATGTAAAAGCAGCAGTGATTACCACAAGGGCAGTCAGCCATTTCATATTTCTACTACGAGGCAGTGGACCTCAAATTTGAACCATGACAAGATTTAAATGTACTTTGCTTGGTCAGAGGATTATCTCTCATTTCCTCTCCTTTTTCCCTTCTGGTGCAACTTTTACTTAATTGGGTCATAAAACAGGCAGCTTCATACCTCGACAATATTTTCCATATTTAAAGACGAGTGTGACAAACAGGTCAGAGTCTTTGTGATTTTGCAGCAACATTTGCAAGGGTGCATTTAAATGTGTTGTGTATTATATCTTTTTGTGTATTGACTGATGTAAAAAAAACAACATATAAACTGTTCCATGTGTATTATTTCTTTCAGTCACTTTCTATTTTAACTGTGAATATTGTAATGTTCCACAGCTTAAATGTACTGTAAATTGCTCCTGAATTTGTCCTGTCAAAAAGCTACACATCTTTGTCAACAAAATTGTTGCCCGAGTTTTGAATTGTATTTTTGTCTGTTTCATAAAATATTTTCTGCTTTGTGAAATTTATAAACAAGCAAAATAAACATAACTGTTTCCTCTTTTAATATGAATTGTTAGTTTTCCAAAACTTTACTTGCTCACTGCAGCTAAAGGCGTTTCAGTGTTGCTGCTGCCTTGTCAGCTGATGTCATGGTAATGAAAAGAAAATAATTGCATGTATTGCAATAAAAGGTGATGGGAACACACTGATCTCACTCAGCCAGTATGTAATTGGTACTGCAAGTGAGACTTGTGCTTTTCTTATTTTTGTCATAATTTTCAGGAACCATTGTAAACATAGTAAAAATAAAAAACAGGTCAGAGGAGTTCAAGCAAAGTAAAGTGCTCTCTTTTAGGCCATTCATCACACAAGGTTAGGCCAGTCATGAAGTATAGCTGCGGCTTCTCAAAGGTCAACATGACGGTGGGATTTTGTCACACAGAAAGTGCACTATTGTATCTCCACCCCTCTAGAAAGTCCTTACTTCTTCTGGCGGGACTGAGGACAGAAGGGTGGGCATGAGAATGGGGGAGGGGGGGGGGTTCTGCTCCTCTTCCTGAATCGGAGCTCCACATCGCTCTGTGCAGTGAATAGGGCCCACTTGAGAAGAATAAAGGAACCTCTCCACCGGTTTGTTTTGGAAGCTGTCTTATTGATCTGTCTACCTATGAATGAATGCATCGGCTGAATTTTCCCGCTCATGTGAACAAAGCCACTCAAGGCCTGTATTAACTGGACCAATGTTATTCCCAGAGAATAGCATGCATTATGAGGAGTTTGAAAGTGTAATTGTAATTTCATCCCTCTCTCTACTACACTAACCTCTCTCTCGTCAATAGCCACAGCAAACTAATGAAAGCAAATCGATGGCCATTGACTGCCTACATCAGTGCCAGTTTGTACGAGGACATATTTTATAACTACCATACTCAAACACAATTATCAAATTATCCAGCAATATCACACAAAGACTGAACTCCTAAAATTCAATTTTAAACCTAGCATGAAACCTTGAAGGCCCCTAAAATAAAGACCCATTTTAACATAGTGAACATTTAAAGGCAATGGGTGCATTGCTCTGGAGTTCTGCTTATTCTTCTCCCAGACCACACAGCAGCAAGGTTTTACAGAGGCACATCTCTGTAGAATTATTTAGAACTCAGGGTGCAGAATATGCATGAAATTCAGTTTTTTGGGATTACAAACACATTCAGTGCACAATTCTGTAATGAAACCATATGACAAAAAGAAGAGCATCATTAAAAACCAAAAAAAAAAAAATCATCACCACTTTATTCAAGTACGTAATTGACAGCATCCACACTCTAACTTGGTATAAATTCAATGTTCAACTGGTAGAAAAATCATATTCTGTGAGATTAACTTTATGTACAGATCTAGATTAGAATGATTGAACCTTTCATAAACAGACATGCAGATGCTCTTTACTGTTCTCAGCACTGTTTTGAGGTGTGATCTAAAAAAGGGATTCAACAAGACAGTTGAACTGGCAAGTCTTTGGTGAGCTGTCAATTCTGAAAATGATGGTCATGGGATAGGGTAAGATTAACTTTTAGTCACTGTCATGGTGGAAACTTGTGAAGTGTCTAAACTGAGCTTCTCTCTTTGGTTAGCTGGCATCAGCTGCTAATATCCAAGGGCTGTGATCAACAAACTAATTAACATAACAAATGTTAGCAGTAATGTGGAGCTACAGGTGGTTAGACATGATCTCCAGTTCACAACAAATACACACTAATGTATCAGTCAACAGTGAGCAGTCGAAACTGTCAGGTATAAGAAAAACCACACTGGTCTGTGTAAAAGAACTTAAATAATAATACTAATGTATCAAACTGCTCGAAAGGAATTCTTCCATAGGACAATCGAATAATTGCATCTCCAGGGTGTGCTAAAACTATATAAAGACCATCGGCCGCTAGAGTAGTCATGTGATGATAACATTTAAAGATCCTTAAAAAAAGACATAGTAAAGAACATAATTTATTTAAGACAAAATATAAAGCAGAAATAAATACATGAAAGAACAATGTGTGTAAGTAACTTCATGAAATCAATGAATAATTAAATTTTCCATTGTGACAAACAGAAGAAACACTGCCTTATCAGGTCAATAAATTCTGAGTATCCCAGCTACTTCTGAACAGACCAGACCATTAAAATTAAATTTAAAAAGGTTAATCCGAAAATGATTTGTCAAACACAGTCAAAAATGATTTAGGTCATCATGCACTATAAAAACAAAGAATTGCCAAAATAAGAAATCTTGACAGGCCTCAGAATGTTAAGTGAAATAAAATAATAAAATAGCATTAGGAGAAATTTGATTTTGAGAGGTACATTTAGAAGGTAGTAGACAAGTTTAGAAGTGCAGGGTCGTAGATGTTTAAAATCAACTCACTGTATAAATAAGTTTCATGAAAACAATATTGAAATTAGGCAGGATTGATACATTCATTATGTGCATATTCCCCATTTTAAGTAGACACAAACTAAGACTTTGAACATAGCAACTCAGAGATTGTGATATAGTGCTGCTGGACTTTTCAAAAGCATGTTCTGTACAAAACTCACAGAGCTATAATTCAATAATTACAGCTCTATGACATTAAGAAATGTAAAGGAGAAAGAAAATGCCAGGACAAGAAGAATGTGACCTGTAGGCACCTTACATTCCTGAATAAACTGGATAACCACACTGGCCCAGTGATTCATCAGCATGGCTCTTGTGCGTACAATTACTCGCCAAAAATGACAGTATGCAAAGACCGTTAATACCGTTATGTTGTTTTCTGAACAGCAACAAGTCAAAGCCTCTGTCAGTACAAAACAGAAGGCCCCAGGGTCGTAGTCTAGGTAGTTTCAATCACTACCAGACGCCATTCTACAGCCACTGGACAGGAGAAACAGACTCACTTGGCACCATTTTTAAAATCTAAATTTTACACACTCCCATTTGCTCCATTAGAAAAAAAGAATAAAAACAAAGTACTAAAAAGCAAAGGGTGGGTAAAAATAAAGAAAAAGGTGTTAGCTTATCAACACTACTTGACATCATCTCCTCTTGATCACAATGCCCTTTCAGATTACAGGTGATCTACAGCAGAGATCCATTACATGCAGACAGACACAAGCAAATACCATGACTGAACCTTACATCAAAACGCTGCTCAAATAGAGCTAAACAGTCTCTCATCTCCTCTAAAATGGCTCAGGTTACAATGGAAATAAGAAAAAAAAAAATCCCAACTTTATTGGAACGCCTTTCATTCAGAACCGAGCTATGTCCTTGTTGGCAGCTCAAGTCAGACTCGTCTGCAGTCAGTGAGACATCTACCCACACATTTGACATCTTCACATGCTCCTCCGCAGGCACAGCTCTTTTTGGGTTGTTTATTCTGTGCCCATGTTTAGCTGACAGATGTGATTGTCAGCTCACAGCCCATTACAGCCATTTTTGGAATATCCATAGGTTGCTCCTCCCTCCTCTTACAGAGATGCACTAGTCCCTGCTGCATCATGTTAAGACTTCTGATCCTTTTGTTGTTCGTGGCAATGAAATTTGGGCGTTTGAAAAAACTGGGCTGTTTTGATCTTAAGGTAAACAGAGGACCTAGGTGTGGCAGTACGTATCAAAATGTAATTAAACAGAATCAATAAAAGGAGTAAAAATTACGTTAATTCATCAATTTAGATTCGATCTCCATCAATACTAACCCACAAAATGTGACCTTTAGATCTCTATTAAATCAGTAGTACCCTTGATGTCGAGCACTATAATAAAACAAAGCACTATGCATCAGGTCAGGAAAAAGTACCTTTGCAAAGGTCTGGTCTGGTATAATACACAACAAACTCTAGTTTCAAAGGGAACAAATGTAAAGAAATTATTTTCAGCCACTAGTCAGAAGAGTGACTTTATCTGACAGGCATCAAGTTACTTGGAGGTTTGTTTAAGGCGTAAAAAGTATTTATCAAGAACATATTATGTGAATTATTAAAAATTAAATTATTAATGTCTCTCCTTGGCATCCTAACACCGTCACACCATGTTTTATGACGTATGAGTTATGATCAGCATTCAAGATACAGTAATTTACCTTCATCATTCAAATAAAACTCAATCAGACGTTTGTTACAATGCCAACACCATTACCACTGATAAATACTATTCTAATTCATTAGTCAGTTTGTATTAAAATTTATAAATCTTTATTTGCTCTCCAAAAAATGTTGTGGTCACAGTAGTAAAAACAATGACAGAGTTCACAGAGTTGTCTGTGAAGGAAGCACTGCAAGTTGAACCAGGAGCTCTGATGATATGGTCAGTCATTATGACGTGGACAGAGGGAGGGAGGGAGGAGTTGTGGAGCAGAGTCTTCAGTAGGCCTCTGTTGCCCCTACACTCACCTTTCTTATCCCACTGGTTGCCACTACTTGATTAGTGATGCTATGCTGCCATGAGATACTGATGGTAAAAGAGGCCAAATAGGGAGGTTGAGAAGAGGCAGGCAGCGATCCACCACGTAAAGAAAGAGAAGAGGCCCCGGAAAAGCAAAGGACTGAAGACAGTCTGCAGGCCTCCCAGGGCCACTGACAGTTGAGCGACTGACGCCCGCGCTCCTGTTTCTACCACTGACGCTGGTGTCCGGGCTGCATTTGGTGCTGCCTCAAGCACGGCATCTGGGTTAATTTCTTGCGTGCAAGGCAAGTCTTCTTGAGGATAGACCACCCAGGAATGTCCACCTGGAACATAAACGGCAAGAGGGAAATGGCTGCAGCTTATGGAAAACGCCAAGATAATTCTGAAAACAGGAATAATACATAACTGAATTGCTTGACTCACCTAAGGTTTTTAGCAGCAAAGTTGTATGGAGCAACATCACTAATGGTGCCACATACTGTAGTGCGATTACACACAAGTAGTAAAAAACACGCGCAACCTGAGAGCAATCAGAGAAATGGAATATTATTGTTATCACGAAGAACTGTTGCAAACTGTTACAAGCTCAGGGTCTCGCTGAGAAAATCAAATAAAACAGAGAAACTGCATTAGATATCCACTTTATTTCTATTTTTATTTACTCACTGACATAGAACATAAATAAATTCACCATCTTCTGAAGTTCAACAGTACTTATGCGTCCCGCCTCCTTCTTCATCTGGTCCACACCCTTCTGGGCTAGGTTGAGGTAGGCCTGCAAATGCTGTCGCATCATAGCGAGCCGGAGCACACACAGCAGTATGATGGCCCATAACCGCAACGTATCATACGTCTGCTCAGTCATCCTGATATGAATAGAGAGATAAGAGTGAGGTGATGAAGGGATGACAGCAATGATTGGCCACAAACTCAACACATCATACATCTGCTCCATCATTTGAATGGAATTGCATTTTACCTCCCATGTCATTGTCTATGCACATTTATCAGAATTACGAGACAAAAAAGGATTGTAAACTTTCCAACAATTGATAGAGTTAGTTTACTTACAGCGTTCTGTATAAGGGATTGTCAGGACAAGACAATTACTTTTACTTACAAAGGCACACTCTCCTTTCCCAGAGTGGGGTTCATTATGTAGTCCTTGGTAATAGGCTTCACCCACAGCAGGACCATGATAACAGGTGACAGGAAGTTGATATGAAGCAGAATCCTACAGAAATCAGGAAGGGAAAGAGAACAGAGGTTTTGTTAAATAACTCAATAATAATTGTGGGTGCACAAATTATCTGTCAGAGCGTGTGCCTTAAAATAGCTGTTATAATTTAAAAAGTCAAAACAACCAAGCAAACCCAAATTATAAAGGTGATATGATTACACTTCTTCAGATTCATCTTCTAAGACCATATGCATTTGGAAAAAAGGCATTCTTCTTTTGTAATCTACATTTTAGTTAAAGGAAAAGAGGAATAAGGGCCATATTATCAAGGCAATGTCCTCAGCAATGGGTGAGAAGATATCCAAAGTGTAGATTTGGGAGGCTTGAACATAATCCCTGTTAGTGACAGGGTCTGAGAATGTAAGCTCATGGCAGTCAGGAGGGAAAAGGAAGAGGAGGCCATTTTGGAGAGTCGGCTATGCCAAAGTGGATTATGTGGATGTGACGTGCTCTGTGCTCTGTACCCCCATCATGGTCGTAGACATGCCACCCAGTGAGTTCAGAAATAGAAATCTGCCCCTACTAATGCAGTCTTCATCTGACTCACAGGGTGCTCTTTCGTATCTGACACACACACTGAGAAGTAGGAGACAAGTGCAACTGCACTAGACTTGGACTCGCAGTACTCTATGCTAACACAGCATAGTATCATTTCAGTCCTGTATTTGTGGCAGATAGGAACACAATGTGTATTAATTCAACCTCAAGTATAAATAAGATAATACATAAAAATAAATTGTGACGGCTCTGCTTCAACAAAAAAGCCATGACTTTCCAACTCTTCCGTCCATTTAAGAAATAAGTAATGCATCAAAATACATAATGAAAAATACATAAGCAAAGCCAAATGTGAAGACAATTATTTTAGAGAACTCACTGTGTAAATTTGGCTGTTGTCAGGTTGAGTGCGTCTAGGTGCATCTGGGCCAATCGCAGACCAGGGAAAGTAAGAAATGCTCCTATCAGGGAGCAGAGCAGGGCCAGGATAAGCTTGAAGGTGAGTTTAGATATGGGACCCCTGTGAAGAAAGAAACAGCATGAGATACTATAGTAGTTTTATGAGTCATTAAGAATTCATGAGGTCAGAGAAAACAAAACAAAACTGTGTGAATACTGATACTGTACTCACTGGGACTCTAAGCCCTGGTGTTCCAGAAACTGTAGCGCACTATCAGAGAAATTTGCAAAACCTATAAAAAGATGAAATGTTCAACTTTGAGACCAAAGAACACAGTTATCTGGCGTGAACTGATGGTTAATATGAAATGGCACTCACCAGTCTCCAAACCAAACTCCAGGTAGTTTTCAGTGACTATGAGGATGGCCATGGCTTTGACAAAAAAGAAGAAAGCAAAAGTAATACAGAGTGAGCGCTCGCCTCCTTCCTCCAGCTTAAAGTAATGTGCCGTTAGTGAGAAAAGGGTCTTACTGTAAGGACAGAGTCAAGGAAAAACAACTTCTGAAGCACACTGCTGTATTTTCACATGTATTTTACAGATTCAAGGTAAACAGAAATAAGTGTCAGCCATCAACAGACACAAAAAAGTTGGAACACAGTAACAAACAACGTGATTTTCATCTGCAGTTAATACATGCTCAAAAGTTCCTGTGTTATCTATGAACCCTTCTTTGCGACACAGCATTGTAGGGGCAGAGTTTGTGTTTCAGTGACAACTGATGTAACACTACTTAATACAGTCCTTTTAACACTCACTATATGGCAAAGGACAGAGCATGTTCCAGAAGCAAACCTTGGAGTCCAGAGATAAAACTTCCATTTCTGGATCATTTCAGGTGACAGCATGTGAATTTTACACCCACTTTCAGTCAATTTTAAGGGTAGTTTTCCATCAAAAAGTCTTCTTTGTTCCTCTAGCCCATATTCAGCAGTGAGAAGGCAGCTAGAAAAACACTGACAGGACAAGCTCGAGCCAGCATTGAGCTGGAAAAAAAATGTCTGCACCATTATGTAGGAGGCTTGAATTAATATGCAGCTTAAATGTGTCTATCAAAGTGGGTAAATATCTAACATACAGCAGCACTCCTTGAACAAATATCTGACACTGATGTTGCTTTTTGAAGAGCATGTTGTTCTAGTGTCAGTGTTCACAGAGCAGCAGCACTCCTGATATTAACCATACGATCAGAGCTGACAAAGGAAAATTGAAATCAAATGTCCTATTAACACATATGAAGTGCTCCCTTGCCTTCATCTACCGAGTCTCATTTCATCTGTTCTTCAGTCTGTCCTTTCCCCTAAGCATGTCAGTTGGCTTGGCTGTGAAAAGTAGGCCTCCAATCTTCAGTGTTGGCAGGAAATGACATGCCATCTGACCATAGCGAGCTGAGTCCGACCAGAAGGACTGGAAAGATTGATCTCTGTGGTTGGTGGCAAGGATAATGCATATTATTTAAACCATCATTCAGTGTAGCAAAATAGCAGGTAGCGGTGGAGCATAAAGGTATAGACAGTCAGCAGGAGCTGTAACAGTCATTTTATAACCTCTAACAGCTACTGCGGCATCAGTACAATCAAGCTGGAATGACTTGGCCCCTCTTATAGACAAAAAGATGTTTAGAAATGCCATGCGCTATATAGTACAGCGGTGAGGATTTCAAGTGTGAGTGCAGGTAGAAGTGCTTACATTGTAGCTTAATTTCTAATGCAGTGAGAAACAAAAGATTACACGTATATTTGCTTCAAATTAATAAAACACTTTCACATCATAAAACAGATCTGTCAGTGAGACATACAAAACAACCTACATATACAAAGATATACAACTAATTTAAAGAGCAGTACAGCACTGTTCCAAAAAGAAGGTCTGATAAAATAGGCTAACCAAGATGCAAGCACTGACTGATGTAAGGATACATGACAAAGGCAAGCACAAGCAGGCACCAGACCACACTGATGTTCATCTCTCCTGAGGGCTGAGCCACACTGTAGTAGAGTTCTGTTATCAGATAGACCACAGTTGCAGCCACTGTGAAATCCACCAGCCACTGAAACTCTGGAAAGTAGTGCAATGCTGGGGACACAAAGGGAATAATTAAACTGAAATACTCAATGAAACATACATGGTGCTATCTACATTTAAGAGCTTTCAGGAAACAGGATGAAATTTGCTTCAATCAATGCATGTCAAATAAATTTATACCTAATGTGTCGACCTCTGTGATACATTTGGTCTCCAGCTGCAGGTCTATGTCCTTGGGAACTGTTAGCGGCTTATTGTTGTCTATGTGACCATTGTACTTCCTAAAATAAGTGGAAACAACAAATAAGGTAAGGGTAATGAAGAAAAAAAAGTTTCCAAAATATGGCCAGAAATTTACAGCATATTATTAAAATGGTAAAAAACAATATAATACTTTATTGATCCCACAAAAAGGGGAAATTTACATACGGCAGCGAACTGAGCTAGCGCCTTACAGTTCGGGCAAAAAGAGGGGGAGAGAGGTAATAAATTTGGATAATACAGATAAAGACACTTTTTTATAATAAAGTACATAAATGAATACACTCCTGATCAAATTTTTTCAGACCAGTTGAAAAATAGCAAGAATGTACATTTTGCACTGTTGGATCTTAAGAAGCTTCTAAGTAGTTCTTCAAAATGCAAAAAGAAGAAATGGGAGAGAGACAAGAAAAAATTTTGAGTAAGCAATTTATTGCAAACAAGCATTAAACTGAAATAGGCTGTTCATCAGCTGATCAAAAGTTTAAGACCA